>NDXB01011004.1:169268-201528 GCA_002631895.1 Agapornis roseicollis | reverse complement strand
AGGTGTAGGGCAGGGGTTGGACTTGATGATCTTAGAGATCCCTTCCAACCTGGTGATTCTGTGTGAAGACCTCAGAGCAGCTCCACTGCCCAAAGGGGCTTCAGGAAACCTGGAGAGGGGCTTTGGACAAGGGCCTATAGGGCCAGGACAAGGGGAATGGCTTGAACCTGCCCTAGGGGAGACTGAGCTGAGCTCCGAGGCAGAAGCTGTTCCCTGGGAGGGTGCTGAGGCGCTGGCACAGGGTGATGGCCCAGATGAAGCTGTGGCTGCCCCATCCCTGGCAGTGCTCAAGGCCAGGTACAGGGGCTTNTTCCCTGGGAGGGTGCTGAGGCGCTGGCACAGGGTGATGGCCCAGATGAAGCTGTGGCTGCCCCATCCCTGGCAGTGCTCAAGGCCAGGTTGGACACAGGGGCTTGGAGCAAGCTGCTCTATGGAAGGGGTCCCTGCCCTGGGCAGGGGTTGGAGCTGAATGGGCTTTAAGGTCCCTTCAACCCAAACCAGACTCCATGATCCCACTCACCTGGTGGAAGATGCAGGCTCCGTTGTTTGCCGCTGGATCCGTGTGCGCCGCATGATGTGGTCCTTCATGGACATCTGGACCTCTGCGGGGATGTCTGGTGATGTGTGGCTTATCTTCACCGCTGCCTCCAGGAAACTGATGGTGCCCGTGTCCTTGAGCTTGTCTGCCATGCTCTCCTTATGGCAGCCTGCCTCTCTCTGCAGGACAGCCAGGTTAGAGGACACGGCCTTGCTCCTCCAGGGAACCCAGCACAGCTTCCAAAAGAGAAACAGGAAAGCTGCCACCAGGGCCAGTCCACACACGACCACTATCACTGCAAGGAGGCTGACGGAGAGCTCTGCGGGGGGAAGAGAAGGCAACAGCAACAGGCAGAGGGGAGGAAGAGGGAAGGAGAAAAGAAAGATGATGAGAAAGCTGTAAGTAAAGGAAGAAATATTCCAAACTGACTTAGATCGTGACTAACAGGGAGCTCTTAGCAGATTCTGCAGCAGGAGTCAAACCTAAGTGAGCATCCCCTGCAGATCAGGATCACTTCCTGCCCCAGACACAGCCTGGAAGAAACATGTGCGTCCTGATGGCAGAGCTGTGAAGTTTTACACCATGATGCTTACACTGGCCATAAAACATTATCCTTGGTTTGTTTTCTGCCACTGGCAAACTGTTGAGCCTGAAATCAAGAGGAACTGCAGAACTGGGTGATGGGAACAAGCAGAAACTGCCTTTTCGCTTCATAGCACAGGTGTTCAGACACTGTATTAAAGCATCTCTCTGCCATGATCCTGGAAGCAGATTGCTGTTATGCTGTCAGTGCTCACATCTTGTCCAGATGTGCCCATAGGGAATAAAAAGTAAATATCAATAAAGAAGAAACAAATCACAAGCTGCTGATGCAGTGGAAGCAAACATAGAAGGAGGCTGTACAGAAAGTACTACACATTCTTCCTTATTCTGAAGAGCATAGAAGCTGCCTCTGTTCTCTAATGCTCTGAGTCACTTTTACCTCACACTCTGCATTTCAGCGTTTCAGTCTTTTTCTGGAAGGGAAAGCGCTTCCACAGCTATCATCATCAGGAAAGGATGAAGCTATATTGTGTATATAGATATATATAAAAATATATATATCTATATACACATGATCCAGGCAGTGAAATGATTCACAGCGCTTCAAAGGACAAAATAGCGGCTATTTTTAGTTCCTTTCTTACAGGGTATTAATTCCCAGATTGGCACCCAAACCAAGAGCCAGCCGGAAGTTCCTGCAGCTTTCCCTCCCTGTACAGCCTCCTGTACAGGTCAGACTGCAATATGTATTTGCTGCTCTAGCTCCAAGGTGGGAGCATGGGGTGAATAAAGAGGTCCCATCTTACTCAATAACAGATAGGGTTGCACGCAGATCAGCAGCTGAGCTTCCCTCGAGATTTGGCTAAATGTGTTCCCACTAAAGCAAGAGAGGGCAGAGGTACCATTTTCCTATCCTTTAGGCCTTGGAACTGTGCCCAGGACAGTCAGCGTCAAACGGGTTCATCAGAAACTGAAGAACTCAGCACAGACACGTCTGTTATCACAAAGGGAATCGTTGCAGTGCGGGATCCATCACTGCTGGGAGCTGCTCCGTGACTGGAAAGCTCCTGTTAAGGCACCTCTGCCCATCCCCAGCAGCTCCGCTGCCGCCCCAGGCTCATTAACAGGAAACATCAGAACCACTCGTTAGCATCTCTGAAAACCTGTTGCCAGCTCGAGAACCATCTCTGTTCATGTCACTTCTTGCTGAGCTGGCATTCGTAATGCATTTGACAGGATTCACAGCTACTTTCCTGCATGACCTCCTCCTCCTGCCTCTGACAGCTCACATGAAGCACACGTCGAAGGGATCAGGATTTTACAGGCTTTTTCTAAGTGTCTGCCTGGGAAGAGCACTGGTTTGTCTGAAGATGACATGGAATTTGCCAAGACCTTTTCATGATTTATTAAACTGAAACACGACTTGGTCAGGGTTGACCTGAATTGATGTAATGAGCTTTCTGGTATCAAGTTACTGCTATGAAAATGCCTGTATTCAAAATGTTATGTTTTAAATGTCTTTTCACTTACAAGACACTGGAAACTCAAGCTAATTCCTCACCTAACAGAAAATGCCTGAGGGCCAGAGGTTGCTTGAGTATTTCTGGCATGGATGGACATAAGGCTTGTTCTCCAAAGACAGAACAGAATAAAAAGAGACCTCAGCTGAGGTACGTTTAGCTCCTCTGTTGCTGTTATCCCACCCTGTGCAGCATTTGGAGCCAAGGCTTCCTGAGCAGGGGGTAAAGAGGGGTGAGTGATGAACCATTCTATAGTTCTATGGTTCTGGGTCCGTATCCAGCAGTAAGGGCTTCATCAAACACAGAACAGCACAGGAGCAGTTCAGCCTCTGCCTTTTCCCAGAGCATCACCGCTGTTATCGTCCTGAGGAATGTCCTGTCGGAGGACAAGTGCAAGAAATACATTTCTGTTCTGTTATCCTTTAAAGTAATACCAGAGAGTTATTTGTCACTTTGTCGTCAGGTAAGTGGGCCATAGAAGTACAGAGCAGCTTCAGCCATTCCTCACCCTTGTCTTATCTCACTTGCTGCTGGTGCCTCCTCCAAGCCCAGCTCCCTTGAAAGAAATTGCCATGCTGGGAAATAGATTTTGTTACAAGTTGTAATTCAAAAGATAAAGCTTAAAGAAGGAGGCGGCAAATACAAATTAACATGGTTATTTTCCAGTCCTGCTCCCCCCTGGGACCGAGAGCTGCTTCCCAGAGGAACCCTCAGCTGGAAACTGCTTTTAGCTCCAGAGCAGCAATGACGAAGCTCTCGCATGACTAACAAAGAGGGAGGGAAGAACAAGCAACAGGAAAGACATGGATGTGGATGTGAACATTCACCTGCATGAGCTGATATACTTAGGATAAGTCAGCAAGTTGTTATTTACCCAATGAAGCAGAGACAGAGCCCCTCAGGGATGGTCTGCTTCACTTATGAAGGGCTTTTTGAGGCAGAGGTTTACCATGGTATGTAAAGCAAAAGTGTAATAGTGAATCTGTGACCCCCTACATCTCTGTGTGCACCCAAATCCCTCAGAGAACAGAGACACTGCCCTTACATCCCACAGCAGCGCCCCAGAAGTGACCATCAACAGCCACCACCAGCAGTCCTTGGCCTTCACTGCAAAGCAGAGACCTTCAGTGAAAGCATTTCCACACCAGAACCAGGGCAAGGCCCCTCTCAGCCAGAAATAAGCTTTTGATGAGTTGTGCCACAGGTTCCCCACCAGAGCAACTGATGGAGAGAGAAACAAATGGAGCTTTCTACCACTTTCCCCCAGGACAGACATGAGCACATCTGCAGGAAGGGCCATGGATCATGGTCTTTGCTCTGCTTTCTGTTAGAGAGCAGGAGAAAGCCATACCTGAGAGGCTAATGGTAGATGATAATTTATCACCACTTACGCAGTAGGAGTTCAACACCAAAATTGAGTCAATGGAGATGCTGAGCTCCCACCTCTGCAGCCTGGCATAAGGCAAAATAATGAATCAACGTCTTCAGAGACAGCATAAACAGCTTTGACTTGTTACAGAAACAACAGTGCCCTTTGGGTTTCTTGTAGCAGAAGCAGCTCTGTTCACACATAACAGTTACGCAGATGGGAGCAGGGATGAGGGCAGTGGGAAGCTGCCCAGGTGATGCTCAGGAGATGCTTGGCCTAGGACTGTCCCTCTCTGGCAGAGGGCAGCAGGGCAGCACCCTGCTCCCAGAGCCATCAGGAGCAGTGGCGAGACCAGCATGAGGATGGGGACATTCAGGGATGCTCCAGGTCAGTGCCAAGGGACACAAGCTGAGAGACAGGATCATACTCAGGCATTTAAATACAAACAAGTGTCATGACTGTGGATATTTGACAGAGGACTCCAGCAGTGAAATGCTCTTTGATGGAAGAATCTCATTGCAGAAAAGACCCGAAGCCAACAGCAAGCAATGGGGATGCCAAGAGCACAAAGGAGAAGGTCTGTTACCTCTCAACTTGACCAGCAAACAATCTTCTTTCTCTTCTGAGTTCATGTGTGGTTTTACTGGGTTTGTAACATCTCAAAAGCTGGTTATTGAATCTTACCAAACCCCCCTCACAGAATGGCTGTAAGACTCCAGAGAAGGCCACTTCATCCTACTGCCTTTCAGATAAGAGATGAGATGGAACAGGGCAGGACAAAAGGGTGGTGGAGCAATTAAAAACTGTAATGCTTAAAGAAATATAGGCAAGGGGGATCATTTCTTGGCTAGTTCACACCCCCTCCCCCATACACTCAGAGAGCAGCTCCGCAGTGCAACCATCCCTTGTTTCATCTTGGATGGGAGCTAATTAAGAGAACATGGTGAAAATACCTTTCAGCTGTATGTCCCTGCTGACTTCCTCATACCCAAACTGAGATACTGAAGGGGATAATTAGCAAAGGGCAAACAGAAAACGATTACTAGTATGACAAAGCCATGATTACAGCAGTCTATTAGCTGCAAGACAATACTGGTCTAATTATGGCAGCACTGACTTTTATTACTGTGAAGTAGCTTGAGCTCCCTTTGAGGAGATTCATGTGTAACTCGGAGTTTAATGTGAACAGTTATATTTAATATCCTGAAGAGGTAATTTAGCTTTCTTTCCACCCACTCCCTATAGAGAAAACAAAACATGTTGGATGGCTCCTGCAGTGCTCCAGCACCTATTAGTCATTGCAGCGACCTGTTGGATTTAAACAAAGTTTGAATGCCATGAGTGGAAGTTCCAGGGGGCTGAAGAGGCTCGTGCAGGTGGGGCTCAGCCGCAGCAGACACCAGGACTTGATCTGAGCCTCCCCAGACAACCCTCCCCATGAGCTGGGCTGCACCCCTAGAGTTGAGCAGCAGCTCAAGGAGGGGATTCTGCCCCTCTGCTGTAGAGAATGTTGTTCTATTTCTGTAGGGCTTTGTGGGGATCATGCATTCAAATGATGGATTACTGGAAGAGTCATTGCTGGAGGACAAGATGGGCAGCTCTGGGGCTGCAGAAGATCACGTGAGACACCCACTAACTCTGATCTAATTTGCTCCCAGTTGAGGAACCTCAGCAATGTAAGTCTGATGAGCTGATGGCTGCAAATTGGCCATGAGAAACTGTGGTGGATCTTGAATGCCTGAGGCAGGGGCAGAGGCAAGCACAGAACAACCCCAGGGGAAAAGAAGAGGTTTCCATTAAACCCTGGCTATAGACACGGGTTTTTAGCAGCATCATTCAGCACTGAAGCTTTACCGAGCAAGGAGCAAAGACCAGACAGAGCAGAAACCAAACATTAAACCAATGCAGCAGCACTAAAACATGAACCACAGCAAAGCAAGGGAACTACCCCTTTGGGAACACAGCTTGGAACGAGCCCTGCAAGGCACCACGGAGCAGCAGCAAACACAGCAATTCTGAGCAGGAAATCTGCTGCCTGATCCATCGTGAAGGGCTGCACTGGATGAGAGGTGAGCTGCAGTGCAGCAGAGTACAGCGCTCAGCCACCTCCTTCTCCTCTCCCAAGTATGCCACAGCCATGGGAATGGTGACAGAGCAAATCCTGGAATAGACTCGTAGAATGGTTTGGGTTGGAAAGGACCTAAAGATCACCCAGTTCCAACCCCTGCCATGGGCAAAGATGCCTCACGCCAGACGATGTCACCCAAGGCTCCGTGCAACCTGGCCTTGAACACTGCCAGGGATGGAGCATTCACCACTTCTCTGGGCACCCTGTGCCAGCGCCTCAGCACCCTCACAGGGAAGAACTTCCTTGTATCTAACCTGAACTTCCCCTGTTTCAGTTTGAACCCATCACCCTTTGTCCTGTCACTACAGCCCCTGATGCACCCACTAACACCTTGCTCAGGTCAACAGGAGCCTGGGCTGTTTGTCAGGGGGACAGGGACCATCGCCTGGCCAAGGATGGCGCTGCATCCTCAGGGTGCCAAGGACAGTGTCGCATCCTCAGGCTATGAGGGAGAGGAAAATGAAGTCATAGAAATGCTTGGTAGCCCCAGAAACAAATCAGGGCGGGTTTATCTCTTGTAAGTGAAACCCCACTGATTGTTCTTTTCTGCTGTCCAATGCGGGACAATGGTGTGAAACAGAGACCAGAGACACTCCTGCACTGTGTGAACCCTGCGACACTTCACACTCTCTCTAGGTGGAGGCAAGCAGCTTTTTGCCGTGGGGCATGCCTAGATCTTGTTTCGTTGCTCTTTCAGTAATCCCACAGAAGCCAGGACAATGGCAGTGAATGGAAAACAGTGGAAAGCAGGAAGAGTTTGCTCAGATTGCTTTACACTTTCACACTCGCTTCATCATATGCAGCTCAATAGCAAACTTCCCTCTCACGCCAGCAGAGGGGTGGGAATCCTCATGCAATGAATGCTGCAGGTGTCCTGAGAGGAGACGTTCAGAGCCTCCAAAACATCCCTTTGGAATCTCTGTAAACTCAGCCTTCCCCATGCACAAAGCTAAAAGGAGATTTATCCCATTCCCACGCTTCCGCCATCCTTGGACACCGAGTCTTGTACTGTCAGCTCCCACCAGCTTCCTCCTGACAGCGTGGGCTCTGCAGGAACCCAGACAGAGCCTCCTCGTCTCCTGTGCACAGCCAGCTCTGTGATGGGTGATAGGCACGGAGAGACAGGGATGCTCAGACTGGCTTTTGCCAAAGTTTCAGTTATAAGAAAACTTCTTAAACATTAATTTGCTGCTAGCACGGGGTTCCTGCCATGCAGGAGCTCATTGGAATGCAAACTATAAGCTTCAAAGGAAAGGATGAATCAGAAGCTATTTTGAGAGTAATTATATAAGACGATAAAATGCAAACCTTCTCATTATTGCACGTTAAGGATGAAGACAACCTGCCTCTTGAGGACACCTTGCAGGGATCCTCCTATGTCTCAAGCAACTATGAGCTATGGACCAAGCACAAGCAGCAGCCTCACAACTTCCATGCAGACAAAACTTCCTGCATAAGCAATGCCAGGGCTTTCTTCACTATTCACTGTAATTCTTTAGGGAATGCGATTTTATGCCTGGAAGAATAAATAGAATATAAGACATGGAAAACTTCATGGGGAGTTTTGTTCCTTTAACAGTTTGCCAGTTGCTGTCCTGGAATCCCTGTGCGAAGTTATAAATCTCCAGTTCAAATTATAAATCAGGAGAAAACGGCAAAACAATAAATTCACATGGAATAAGGTAACCATTGCGGCAACTGCATCCAGAGCCACAGGGAGCAGCCTGGGTGTGGGTGCAGTGGGAAACCTGTTTCCCCATGGTGTGATGGAGACTGCGGCAGCTCATCGCTGCGCGACAGCAGGGCTGTGGGACCGGCCCCTGCACCCTGCCCTGCCTGCAGGGAGAGCAGAGAGCGGGTTTTGTTCCTGCTTCCAGAGCCAGGCTGCAGCTGAAGCTCCTCCTGTGCCTTGGCTCGGAGGAAGCGGGCGCAGGTGGGAGGGCTGCGAGCTGCTCGCTCCCGAGGGGAGGGCACCGTCCTTGTGCCCCCCAGCCTCTCGGTAGGGACCCTCCCACCCGATGGGCTGAGAGAGCTGATGAGACAAGTACCTTAAACAGGGACAAGGGGGGAAAATCGAGGCTGTCATCCCCGGCGGCTTCAGTTTGGTGCTTCCATCACCCAGGGAACAGACGGCAAATGCCCTCAGATACACAGAGGGAGATGCTCCAGTTCCGCTGAGGTTAGAAAAGCAGAAGAAAAGCTGAACAGAGTAATTCAGAGGGAAACACTGGAGGTGATTTTCAAGTGTAGAGCCAGCAATGAGGTACTTGGCACACAGGAACTTGCAGATCATTGAAAAAGAAAAACTAAAATACATACATATGAAAATGTGCAATATGCCAAAGGAATGCAATGGAAGAGGAGGCCTTGGAAGCCTGGAGCTACTTGTGCTTTGCTCACTGAAACAGAATGGAGAAAGAGTTAATTGAAAAAAAAAACCCCGAAAATCAAAGGATCATGAAGAGCTGACAAGCAAAAGACACCTGTGTACCTGCTACATGCAGGAGAAGTCTCTACCACATCAGGTTCTGGACAGCCAAAACAATACCATGAGACCTCAGCAAAATCTCTGCTAAGCAGTAATAGCAAATAAGAGTGAGAGTCAGACACCCCTATGCTGACATCCTCTTCCTCATCTATGTATTTAGAGACAGACAAACAAGTTCTGTTCAGCCACAGGACTTTATGGATTTAAAGCCATCTTGTACAGAGGAAAGAAAACCAGACTTTTGAGCTTAGAAAGACTGCCTGGTCCTTTCCTTAGTCACCTTCCTCCAGAGTGAAGGTGATGGGTGGCTCAGTGAAAGCCCACATAAGCCAAACGTCTTTAAAGCCCAGATCAAAAATGACTGACAAGAATTAGAATCAGAAATGAAATCTCAAATCTGGGCGGGACGATCCAGCCAAAAGATATTAAACCACCAAGGTCAGTGCTGGGCACAGGTTTAACATGCCACCTACCACCGTGGCTGGGGGGCTGTTAGGATAACACCAGGCCCCAGCCACACTCGCTGTGCAGAGCAAGTCACTGTAACATCTGGAAGAGCTCTCTTGCACAGCTGGCAGAGCCCTGGCAGGCCTGGCTCTGGGACTTGGGGCGTAAATTCCCTTCTTCCACCATCGCCTTGCCCACAAGTGGCTCTGGGCTTCGTACACAACACTGGGAGACCCTGACCAATATCCAGAGAAAATAACACACCTTACACTGGCCATGCCCCAGCAGCAGAGCTGCAATGGAGGAGTCTGACCGAGGGCTTCTGAAGACCAAACATGTTGGTGTTCAGTGGTTATCGACTCTCCAGGCTGCATCAAAGGCACATTTTGTTACCCAAATTCTTGCAAGCAGAAGGGAACTCGGAGCCATCAGCAATGCAGCATTTCTGTTATTAGAAGTGCCAAAAAGAAAAAACAAAACTAAAGAAAAAGACAACGTTCCAAACCAAAGGAAATATTCCCCAGGGATTTGGGGCACTTTGTGTCTTAATTGGCTGCTCTCTAGAGTGTTATAAATGAGATAGTAAGAGTTGTCATTGCTTTGTGCCTAACTGATGGCAGTCTAATGAACTATTACAAGCCACACTGCATACAATTACAGTACATAGCTGTGTGCTAATCCCATGACAGTTTAGCACATATGCTGGAGCAACATCTGTAAACAACTCGGCAGCATTGAACACATGCAGCATCCCTGGGCTGAGGCTGAACTGGGCATCATCTTCCTGCCATGATGTGACCACAGATACGCAGGAGCTGAGCCGAGCATTGGGGATGCGCCATGGAATCCTGCATGGGAGAGAAGTCTCTATCCAGACCTGCTGATGCTGAGCAGAGCTGGATAGAGAGCGAAGCACCAGGACACATCTGGGAAGCAGGAATACAGCGATGGCTCACGATGCGATGCAAACAAAATGAAGCCAAAGCTTTCGGCTGTGACTCTGCTTCCATTAAATGATGACAGAGCCTGGATCTTAGCATTTCCCTTCAAAATCCCAGCCAAAGCTGTGACCGCTGCAAGGTCCCAGGGGCCGGGGGCAGCAGCACTTCAGTGATGGCTGCACCAGAGCGGCCGCACTCTGCCCTTCACCTCCCACAGCAAGGTTCAGATGTGGGGAAAAGCTTCACTGCTCCTTTCTCCTTGACTCCATTGTGGTGCCAGAACCCCCTCAGAGAAGGTTGCCCTGAAGAGATCTCAGGATAAATAAAGCCTGGCTGGGAGCAGGGCGAGGGTCTCTGCCAATCCCTGCCTGCAGCCCTGGACCCTGCCACAGCCGCTGACCCTCATCCCTGCACAGGCATTGGGCAGCCTCCAGCCCTGTGAGCCCGGAGCAGCTCAGCCAGGGGAGGGCAGAAGGCCTTGGGCAGGGACAAAGTGGCTCAGGAAGCTTCCCAGAGGGTTTCCTTTGGATGAGTGTTCCCCCCCCCCTCAGGGACACGGAGCCTCTCCAGTGTAAGGGGGCTCCTCAGCTAGAGCAAACAGTGCTGGAGAAGCCCCATTGCCCTGCAGGAGATCCAAACCGAGACAGAATTCAGCCAGAACCGCCTCAGCTCCAGCTGCTGCAAGGACTGGGTGATGCACAGATCCCTGTCCTCGGGAGCACAGGTTGGAAATTAAAGCCATCTAGACCCGCTATGACCACGCAAGCCCATGGCATGCCCTCTTCCTCTCCATCACTTGCCATGCTGAGAAAACCTGGTAGGCAAAAGACAGACTGCTCTGCGTGCAAAGCAGCACCGGCTTGTTTGAAGCAGGATACAGAGCAGCCGAGAAGGATACTCAGCCACCAACCTGCCTGGGACCAGCTGCTTGGTACAGAGACCCGGTACTGAAATGCTGCAGTTGTTATAGCAAGAGCATTTCTTTGTTCAAGCCCTGCTGAATGATCATGGAAGTTCCTCCCTGCATGGCTCTGCTCCTGTCATTAGCTCCTGCTGCTGCTTCCATTAGCTTGTAACAAAGAGAGATCTTTAACCCCTGAAATGTACCACACAGCAGCTGGAGTGCCTGATCCTACAGAGCCATTCAGTAGATTCCGAGATCCTGTCTCCCTTTCGCAATGAGTCCTTTCACTCTGCACCACGCAGCTCAGCATCCTTGTAGCATAAACCGGATTCAGGACTGAGCTCAAATAACTCTGAGCAAATGCTCACAGATGTCCAAGGGATGAAGCACTGCATCTGGGATGAAGGTATTTAAGGAGGTGCTCGCCGTGCTCACCTAACACTGTGTTCTTACGTGGGCACATGCATTTCTTTGCAGCAGTTACAAACATGCATAGAAAATCAGAGTAATACTTACATTAGCAAAGACAGTGTTGTGTTAGAATTACCATTCCATGGAGCCAAATAGTCTAGGACTGTATGGCTTAATGATGGTTCTGAAAGGTCTTGTATGAACTGAGCTTCTGGCATCCTGCCTTTAGTCTTTGCTGCACAGTTTGCTGTGATGTTGTCAAACACTAACCTGCTACAACATAACAAACTGAACTAACCATAAAGGCGGCCTTAATCAGCATCTGCAGGTTGCCTGAGCATTGATTCACCTGCAGGACAACTTTCTTGTTTTCCCACTGACATGGAAAACGCACGGTTAATGTGCAATGACTCCAAAGATCCCTTCTCTGTCCCTCCAGGATGCCATTTTGCAGTGTATAAGTATAATTAAAACCAATGCATGACAGAGGGACATATCACATCTCTCACAAACAACTGCCAGCATGTCTGTTGTGTTAGTGAGTCCACTGGGTTGAAACAATAAGGGCTGTTGCAAACAAGTTTCCCGATTTCACGATATACAGAGAGGAAGGAAAAAGAGATATTATCATCTTCGACACAGAAATAACAAACATTAAAGCTAGAAAAAGCTGCCCAACCCACAAGAGATGGAAACCTGGGGTCCTAAAGCATGAATATGTGTGATTGTACCTAGAAATGAGAACAGCGAGCAGAAGAACAGGGAAGATAAACGAGGACAGCTGAAACTTCAGTTAAATGAATGCATGTATCAGACATGAGACCCGGTTCTAGTTGTGCTTTCCCCTCTGAGCAATGACTGCACGCATGGGGGGCTGCGCGCCTGCCAGTGAATGCCTGGTACGTGCAGCAGCCTGTGCACATTGCGCTGCTTGCACTCCAGCAAGCAAAGATGTCAAGCGACAAACACCTGCAAACACAAAATACCAGCTCCTTAGAGTCATGCCACAAAATAAGGGGGGAGATCAGAGCCGGGCTATGCCCTGGTTTGAACCAGCTCCAAGCACATGCTGCCTTTCAGTGAAACACAGGGAGAATACTAACAGCAGAAGGAAACGTTTCACCGGCATAGCCCGAAACTGCTGAAGCCAAAGGTTTGTGAAGGAAAAGAGGCTCCAAATGAGGGGAAAAAAAGGCAAAAAATGAACAAAGTAACTCCAGAAATGTGCACTTACCCCCGAGGTGTCTGCTCCTCAGCTCCGTCCCTGGTCACTCTCCTCAGCCTGCTCACATCCTCAATTAACACCAGCAGCAATCTGCCTGCCTGTTTCTATGGAGTTGTAGATGCTGATCCCTGACTATGCATGAGGCTACTGCAGCTGCAATGGAACAGGCTTTGAGGTCCGCAAAAACCTCTCCAAACATCATCAGCCTCCCTGTACGACTTCAGGAATGAATCAACCAACAGCAGTGAGGCAGATGAAAACCTGAATCTATGCAGAGAGCTCCTGACAGTGCTCCTAAACACACACAGCTCCAGAAGTGCATTTCATTTACCAGGACCATCACAGTGCATAGCCAGAGGCAGCTGGAGAGTCAGAGATCCACACACAATACATAAGCAGAGACACATGTTGGCAGGCAGCCTATAAAATCCATTTTCCCTACATTTACATTGCTGGGTTTAACCTTATTTTAATACAGTTTTGCAAGCCTTCCTCTGGCAGCAAGGTTTGAACCTGACACCTTCAGGATCAGAACCCAAACCTGCTTTACTTGAGCCAAAGAGCAATCTGCTGCTCACAGCTCGGGCTGGCTCATTCCTGCTGCTGGACCAGACCTTTGCAGAGAAAGACAAGATCCATTTTGCAAGTGCATCAGTCTGTGATAAGGAGCATTTTTGCTCTGAGGTGCGTTCCTCAATGGAAACACAAGTTTCAGTGATGAACAGTAGCTTTGCCCAGGTGGCTTTAAAAACGTTTACAGTTGTATTTAAAAATGTTTTCAGTTGTATTAGCTTCAAATACACTTGATTCAGCAAAGTGTGTCTTTACAGCTGGGTAAGTAAATTCAGGACTTGCCCATATTTCATAGGTAGTGACTGCAGGCATCCCGTATCAGTGAATGGGTATGTCACCAGTTTCCCATTAGACAAACTGTCCTATCCAGGGATAAGTTTTTCCCAAGGAAACTGCTCCATGAGCAATTCCATCGTAGCAAAGGGCTCTTTCTGCATCAACATTCCTCCAATGACTAAACCCCTCTCTTGCAGCACAGATTCACCCCTCTTTCCGCCTGCAGCAAGAGCACTCATGTACTTGTGGGTTTAACATTTAGCAGCATTTCTGAAGCGCCGGGAGGGCTCAGCGCGGTACGAGATGTACTCCCTGCATCAGGGAGTTTAAAAAGAACAGTTCACACAAAGGGCAAAACACTGACTGTGCTTGGAATTATGGCAAGATCCGAGCTGATACAGTGTGCTTGGAAACAGGCACCAGTGCAAGGTCTCTTCTGCTTTTGCTGTCCTTTTATTTGCCCTCTTTTTAGTTTTGTTATCAAGCACTAGAGCATCTCACTAGGGTGAAGCAGTGCATGAGGAAGGCTCTGAGGAGGGCACACAAACTGTGCTGAGACCAACAGGGATTGTTGTTCACACAGTCCTGTGCTGGGGAAAGACTGCAACGCCACTGCACAGCATCCATTGTATCCTGTAGTTATGCTATGGGGCACTGAAGCTTTTAACACACGGATACACTGAGGCAAGAAACCCCAATTTATGTTATAAAGTCACAGCATGGCAGAAATCAAACCCAGGGGGCTGCTCCTGGGTGTGCTCTGATCCTGGCATAAATTCCCTCCCGTGCTGATGCAGCATCCTTTAAATGAGCAAGCATCACAAGCCACAGGCTCCAGTCGCACTCCATCAGCTCTGCATGTTCCTTTCAGAATGATCACTTAGTGTTTAAATCTCTCTGTGGAATCAAGCTTCCATCTCTGTACCATTCCCTGCTTGGCACAACATACCAGGCCTGGCTGGAAGCCTTTGTCCACAGCCAGATCCGCAGGGAGCAGGACCTGGTTCAGGCTAGCACTGGAATGAGTCCGTAACACAAGTCAGGCCAAACCGAGTGACAACATGAGCGTGCAGAGAAGCACACAGCACACTTTGTGATGGTGAGAGCTGCGGCTGGTACCCGGTGATGCTGGAGGATGGAGCTGAGCTGCCGCAGCAAGGACCCTGGGCAGGAGCAGTCAGGGGAGAGCTCGTTCCACCGCAGGAGCTTGTATCGAGCCCTGAGGAGCAGCATTGGCTCCGTTTTCCAAAGACCCTGGATCCTGTTGGCCTCTAATAAGCAGCTCTGCCCCCAGGGGCAGGTGGACAGGGGGTGGCTGGCTGTGTCCAGTGCAGTGATCCCATGGGAGCCTGCCCTGGGCTCCCATCCATTGGCAGCCAAGTACTTTGCAGTTCACTAGGGCTTGTCCACGGATTCTCCCAGCTCTATCCTAGAGCACTCGCTGCACCTCCAGGGCAGAGAAGGGATGTATTTGTTTATTTAAGACACATCTCCACAGTTGTAAACACTGTCCCTATGTTACAGGCATTTTCACTGCTTATTCCTGTGTACTAAGTCACACTCAGAGCATCGCTGCACAATGGTTGAAGACTGGCAGGGAAGAGAGCTATCAGATGGAAGAAGCTATGGGGGAGGATTTTAGATAGGCACAACAAAAGGATGCTGCATCTTGCTCGATCTCAGGGCCCACAGCCAAGAGATCAGTTCTATTCCTGGCATCGCCACGGGCCGAACTGCAGGCAAAGCTCGCCCTCGCATCCCCCTGACGCATCAAGACCAAAACCTTCCTCATCGCAATACCTGACTGTTCTGACACGCTTAGCTCCCAGGTTACCCACCAGCAGCAGCCTGCAGTGCTCCTCTGTGGATGTACAGTAACGCATGGCATACTGGAGGAATGCTGTAGCTCTATTTCTCTTCTTGACTTTAAGTAAGAGACTCATCTATTGCATAACCCGAAGTACAGAGTCAAGGAGCAGCCACTTTATACCCGGCAGCACTTTCCACATTCAGTCCAAGATGGTTTTAAGAGAAATAATCACTTCATAAAACCAGACTCTGACATATTCTTACTTAAACTACTCAGTAACATCCTTACAGTCCCAGTTTTTTCCCACTTTCAGATGCATTTCACAGCTAATGATACCGGGGTCATTTCTTTACACTCCGCAGCATCCCCAGAACATATTGCTGTCCATTAATACATGAAACAACAGGAAAAACAAACTACCTCAGAGGGTCTAACAGCAAGCTGAGCCGGGCAGAGGCAGCCCTGGCTCCCAGCTTTGGCAGCACTGGAGTGCATTTGTCTGCCTGCTCACAGACAACGTGAACTTCACTGGGGTGCTTGACAAGCCAAGCTGAGTCAGCCATTAGCTAATAGGAAGAGGTAACAAACTGAGAGGAGCCACTGACTTCACGTGATGATGATGACAAATAGGCCCAATTCTACCCCAGCCTTGATTGCCAAGGCTGTGCTGTCCAGCACAGGTACCAGGACTCGTGCCGGTATTGTACCCTGTCTCAAAGCTGTATCACTGCTCATCTCCACACCACCTCTTTCTGAGGAAGGACTTGCTGGAGCTCAACATAGGACTCCACCAACTGAAGACACAAGTCTTCAGTGTAAAATGGACGAAGCACAACTGGCAGACAATGAAATAAACATCCAGACACTAGTGGGAAAGGTCTCTCAGCACCGTCACTGTGACATTAGTTAAATCTCAATGCAAACAGATTTGTTTCCCTTGCTGGAGCACTTTTGTATCCAAGCACTCTAGCCCAAGTGGTGTCCTCAGCGCTGTCTAGACATAAAAATGGGCCCCGTCATGCAGAGCAAACAGTAATAGCTGATAATGCACCTGGTGCAGGCAGCCAGCCCAGCATGACTTGCCCAGGGCACTGGGCAAGAGGCTGACACTTAAACCAAGAGCAGGCAACAGTTGGAGATGTTAGAGGCAGATGATGATGCAATCACAACCTGGAATGTGGTCCTGAACAGGCTGCAGGATAAATGCAAACCTCTCATGTGAGAGCAGGCACACCAAGAGCAGAATGATCAGAACAGGCCCATTTTGGTACCAAAGTACACACACTGACTAAGCAATGCAGAGAATTGTTTGCAATAAGTAGCTGCACTGGATGCAGTGCAGAAGGATGGCATCAGCAGCGGTCAGAGGCCTTGCGGAAAAGCAGGGGTAAAGCAAAGTCATTGTAAGTTGATGATGAAGTCACAAGCAGAGTGGGATGCGAAAGGAGGGTGTTTGTTAGGCAAAACAGTGCTGGAAGCACGACTGCAAGCAAAGAGATGGCAGCAGCCCTGCAAAACCAGAGAGTTCTGGGTGCCCCTCACACCCGGGGTGAGACATGGGCAGAGAGGAGCAGGAGAAACCACAGCTGGGTGACCCAGAAAGCCTTGGGCAGGGACTGATGGGCTCCTGTGCTGTACCGGGGCTCTGCTTGGGTCCTCAGAAGGAGGGAAGGAAAGCGATGCTGTGCAATCAGGCTGGGTTGGTGGATCACTACCTACGAAAACCTTAACAGAAGCCCTTGATGTTCCAGTGCACAAACGGCTGGCAATGTGTCACCAGGAATGCTAAAAGGTGTGGGCTTTTGGGTTGTACTCCTCAGGACTTGTCTGTGAGCTCTCTGCCAGTGCTCTCTGAAGTTACAACAGGAGACAACCTCTCTGGAACAAGCTTGGAGCAGGAGCATACAGAACGGTAACTGCTTCACAATAGAGAAATGCCCCCTTGCTCTCAGATCCATCTCTGACACAGCAGCGTGTCTCCCTGGCTCCACAGGCTGACAAGGAACAACCTCAGGCAGTTCTTAGGGCAAGTCAACCAAACACACGAAAGTACATTAAGATCCTTTACTGCAAGTCCCTTCTTCTCTCAGACTGGGACAATCAGTTCCTGTCCTTTCAGCCACTTAAATGGGCTTTTTACTACTTCTTGGCTTATGCAGGACAGGAGTGTCTGGTTTTTAAGCATAAGAAGCTTTCACAGCAACTTTATCTCATGAGCCACTTCCTCACCAGCACTTCACTCCCCTCTATGCACCATCCCCATTCAGTTACCCCATCAGCCATTCCCATAGGCTCCACTGCTCCCCATCAACAGGTGAGGCAGCACTTGCACCCCAAGCTTCCCATGAACACATGTAAAGGCAAACAGCCTCCTGCACCTTGCGAACATCCCCCTCCCTTGTAGGGTCCTCCTGCCTCCCTCGGGCTGCCATCACAGCACAGCTTGAGCACGAGGACCAGGGCACTGTACCTGGTTCGGAGATGATCAGGCTCTGGTCAGAAGGCAGAAGGAGGAATTCCCTGCAGGTGTCCAGGTCCAGGCCAGGCAGGCTTTTCTTCTGGCACAGCTCGGTGACAATGCGGATCGCCTTCTGACAGCGGCTGTCATCCTTGGTACCACTCATCTCCCCACCGCATCCTCTGCGCTCTGCCCCTGCTGTCTAAGAAAGTCAAACTAGGTGAAGAGGGGCTGTTCACTTTTAATCACACACACGGATTCGCACCGGTTCCAGCCTTTGGCATGGCAGCACCCTGAGGGACACCCAGCGCCAGGCAGTGCTCCAGCTCCACCAGCCCTCCTCAGCATTCAGCCCAGGGATGTCTGCTCAGCCTCCACACACCACGGCTCACTGCGGTCCTGCCAGTGCTCCTGATGCCTTATTGCCTCTGAGATCAGATCTGTTTGCTGCCAAGGCGTGTTCCAGGCAGAGAACCTCCTACCACATCCCCTTCTGTGCCCTCCGTACTACGGTGTTAAAGCTGCAGCCCAGAGAAATCTTGTTTAACCCTTTCATTGCTGCCCCATCTCTGCTCTTCAGGTGCAGTCACACATCCCAGCCCCGGAGCAGCTTTGCAAGCACAGTGAAAGTGGAAATCTCCCGGTTGAGCACAGCACATCATCAGACAAGAGACGAGATGCCCCCACCAACACTGCACAAACTACTTACAACTGCCAAAGGCAGCAGAAGAAAAGCAGCAGGTTTCATCGATTTATTTGTACTGGTCCTAACACAACCACAGGCTACAGATGGCAGCAGAGATTGAGAACACCATTGAATGTCATAATTACACACCTTTTAGTATCATTTCCTGCAGTATTTGTTAATGCCTATTGCAATTGAGCAGACAGGTCATGGCACATGACAGAGCTGTGGTTCTGAACAGGGAATCTGGCTGACAGGCATGGGAGAAGCAGCAATTGTGTAACAGGCAATTAAAACCATGTACAGCAGAATGATTCTGTGCAGCTCCCGGAGCAGAGAAGCCAGCACAGATAAAATGAGCAGAGTGGAGAGCCAGCACCACCAGACCTCCCCAGCACAGCAACAGCTTTCGCTTGAGCCATCAAAACTGGCACCAGAAGAGAAATTCCTGGAATACATCAGTCAAGTATCACATCTGGAATCGGAATTTACCTTAAAGAGATTTCAACCGATGAAAAAAACCCTGAACCAAAGCCTTAGAAAAAGGTTAATGTCCCATTGAGGGCTTGAAACATGGAAATCAATAATAAAATCCAATTAGTTGGGAAAAAAGCTGATTTCATTTCAAAGATCATACCAAGAACCTTTTACTTTTAAAATCTAAAGTCACCTTGGGTCTCTTATTCACCTTCATTTCACACTCGAGGGCTCCAGCCTTGCTGGGCAGCAATAGCAGAGCGCCCAGCATCAGCATCCATGCCCTCCACAAACATTTATTTCTTCAGAGCACAAACCCAGACTTTTTCTTGCCCTTTGTAACCCTGAGCTCGTGTCACCTGCACTGTTTGCTGTCCGGCATCGGAGCCTGGAAAACAGTGAGACAGCAGCTGCCAGGTATGAAGTTCCAAACCCTGCTTTTCCCAAGCAATCACTCGAGCACTGACTTCTCTTCCCTGCCATATACATCCATGTAGCTTTTGAGAGACAAGATTTCACCCCCCACCTTCTGCTGGGAAACTCCCTCTTTGCCACATGGAGCTGCACAGGGAAAGCTCCAGAGGAGCCAGATCCCTCTCCTCAATCTCTGCAGCTCCCATCACCCTCCAGGCCCTGCTGCCGGTCCCCCCTGCCCAGCCACACTGTAACAGATGCACGAGCCCTGATCCGGGCTGCTGCAGAGCATCCTCTTTGCCTTGGACTCTGTCGTGTTTCCACCTTCCAGTCTGATGAGCAGAGGCAAGTGCCCCCCATCCTCCCAGGCCCTGGGCAGAGCTGGTGATCTCAAACAGGGTTCAGCAGCTTTGTCTCACCCATATCCACCCTGGCATTTCAGGCTTCCTGTGTCTGGCAAGGTTTTCCCTGCAGCTGCATTCACGTGGCATTTCGGGACGCATGGCATGCCTTCCTCTCACATGGTGGCATTTAGGCTCTCCTGTGCAGTGGCCTGATGTCACGTTTAGAGAGGCAGAACTAACAGCTAAATAGATCAAGCTGCATCTGTGGCTAGTCCGGGAAAGCTTAGAGTTGAGTAAATGTTAGGGGGAAATGGCTCGACCCAGTTGGGTTACACAGAGAAATGCATTATATGCAACAACACAGCCCTTAAGTGACCTTCGAAACAATCACTTCAGACAGGACCACAAAAGGAACTGAGAGACTGGCTTTGGTTTGCATCAGTCAGAGGTTGCACCCACTGCCTATAACCGAGACTGAAATCAGGGAGATCATCATCATCATCTGAGAGTGAGCAGATGGAGAAGGGATGGGTATTTCCCTTCAGTAAAGCAGAAGACAAGCCCCAAAGACAATACAACCACAAACATTTGGGACACTGGGGAGTTCTGGAGCACACTGCAATTGGGTCCATAGAATGCTTGGGTCAGAAAGGACCCTAAAATCATCCAGTTCCAAGCCCCTGCCATGGGCAGGGACCCCCTCACACCAGACCATGTCACCCAAGACTCCGTCCAGCCTGGCCTGGATTAGTAAGAGCATGTTCAGTATGTGTCTCACTGTGGGCTATTTCTGTCTGGAGTTTGAAAATGACAAACTCTATGTACACCTTTTTCTATTCAGTATATACCTGCTCGTGTCTGCAGCAATGTGCTACCAAGGTGGAACCATAACTACATCGTTCAGCTGGGATAGAAATGCTCTTCATTCAACTTTGATGAGGATCTATTTGAAGCTGATGATTTATTCTTTTTTAAATAACAAAGTCTGGAGAGGGAGCAGCAGCATCTCTCGAGGCTGGTTCAGGGATGCCGGTCTGATCCTGTTTACTCTCCCAGTTAATACGATAATGGGAAACAGCTCAGAAATGATTCAGAGCTTTTTGCCAGGAAAAAGGAGGTTGATCTGAGTCCTTTGGCAACATCAATGTGCCATCTGTGCACCTTCACACGCCACTTGGATGTGGGGATCTGCGGATACTGACGCTGTGAGCAGCGAGCAAAACCAGCATCCTCCCCGCACAGAGAGGGGGACATTGCCCCGCTCATCAGAATAGGGACACAGCTTTAAGAACTGGTTTAAATCTAACAGTAGGAGCAAAAATTGAGCTCAGACCAACTTCAGACTCCTCTGCTCATTGCAATGGTCTCCACGACCCTGCTCCCTCACACTTCTTAGCAATGAACCCTTCCAAGGCTTCATTTCTTGCACAAAGCAATAGCAGAAACACAACAGAAGAGCTGCTTCCCCACTGGTGTGGATCCAGCCGCCCCTGGTTGCACAGCGGCTGCTCATTCCCTCTGGAAGCTTTCTTGGGATCAATCACTCGGTTCCAGACATGTTTCTCCTTGAACAGCCTGGCAACACGAGGAGGGAGGAAGGCAAACGTAATCCTGCATTTGTAGCATAAGAAGCCAGTCCTGGCCTGCACAGGCAGCAGCACCAGAGGTGTGAAGTTTAAAGGTAACTCATTAACATCCTCAGCATATGATGAACCTGCACAGCACAAAGGCACCACGGTGAGGGGTGAGCAGCAGCTGCTGCTGGCTCCTGTCCCGAGGTGTCTGCAGGGTATCACTGTGTTGTGTTGGCTCCATTGCTTCCATGGCAAGAAAACGGGGCTTGGTGTCCTGAGAAAGCACTGACTCCAAGGAGTGTCACAGCTTATTGCACAGAAAGATGAGCAGAGCTCTTTGAGGCTGAGTGCATCCCGGCAAGCAGCTTTCCAGGGGCAGGACTGTCATCAAACATTGCTTTCTGGAGATGGGGCTTCTGAAACACGTTTATTGACCTGGAGTCTTTGCATGGCCCCAAGGTGAACACTCATGACGTGATTTGGCAGGGCTGGGAGCTCTAAAAAGCCATTTCTGCTCCAGCAGCATCCGGTGGTGGAGAGACATCAGAGGAGATGGTATATAAGGGGATGTGGCTGTGTTGCAGCTATCAGCCATGCCCAAGAGCCGTTAGCTAAATAGCTTGTGGAACTCTGACCTTCCATTCCCCAAGCACCTGCATTTAACAAGAGGCACAATCTCAATGAAGCCGATGGAGTGAGAGCCCAGGGCCCACGCTGAGGTACCTGTGCAAGGACTTGGCTCCACCAGTGCACTCAATCCAAGGGCAGATGTGCAAGGCCTGAGCCCCGTGCTCACAGCCCTGGATCAGCCTGAGGAGCCCAGCTTGTTCAGGAGCCCAAAGGTCCTGGGAGCTTACAACAGCAAATCCTGTTACCCAGACAGGGACTGACAGGAACGAGCATGAGGCTGGGATTAGACCCATTGCACTTCCTCCACCTGATTGATGAAGTTGGTCACTTCCAGGGCTCACATGCGTTCCTGCAATGCGGCTGATACCTCACCTGTGGCTGGTGGCCGGTGCTCAGTTATTGGAAGGATCCAGCTGCTTTTGTATAAATGTTAATGACAGATTTAAGGCATCCCCCTTCCAGAACCGATGAAAATCAGCTGCTTTTAGTGTCTCATTTCAACCCCCTGTGCCTGGACACTGTCACCACTGTCGGGGTGTGATTTCTATTAGAAAGACTGCACTTTCCTCAAAGGCCAATGAAACACTGGTGTCAGAATGCAGAGAACAGATTCAGTTTTGGCTTCAGGTCTGAAGTGCTAAAGATTCCCGAGAAGCTGCTGCTCTCACATGCTCCTCAGCCACTATAATCATAGGAATTACAGCATTTATGTATTAACAGAAAAAGGAAAGCAGGGGGAGGCCCTTTTCAACATAACCGCGCACCTCCAGGTCCTCCCTTGTGGCACTGGGTGCTTCCAGAGCAGAGCAAGAGTTTGATCAGTGACTGCAGTGGCTTGGGCCAAGGGCCTGTAGGGGCAGGCCAAGGGGAATGGCTTGAACCTGCCCAAAGAGGGGAGCCTGAGCTGAGCTCTGAGGCAGAAGCTGTTCCCTGTGAGGGTGCTGAGGCGCTGGCCCAGGGTGATGGCCCAGAGAAGCTGTGGCTGCCCCATCCCTGGCAGTGCTCAAGGCCAGGTTGGACACAGGGGCTTGGAGCAAGCTGCTCTATGGAAGGGGACCCTGCCCTGGGCAGGGGTTGGAGCTGGAGGAGCTTTGAGGTCCCTTCCAACACAAACCAGGCTGTGGGTCTTCTGCCGCTGCCAGGTCACTAACGCTTCCAGACCCACAACCATGAGGTGGGCAGGGTTTAGATGTGAAACAGCCCAAGACCACATAGAACACAGCTTCATCTCAGCCTGGTTTCCATCAGGGAAGAAGATGGCGAGACACAGAGAGTGGGATAAAAGGATCTGGATAAATCCCATGTGTCTGCACAGCAGAGACTGAACACATCCATCTGCAGCAGCCTTTCCCTGCACTGTGGGCAGTAACACCTTGCAGGGAGCTCAGGAGGCCACAAGCCCAACCCTCCTTGGAAGAAGCACAGGCTTTAACCCACAATTGTTTTCATGGAAACAGAAAAGCAAAGCAGAACATATTTAATCTCAGTCTTCGGGAAGAAACAAGCGGAGCCGTTATCTGCAGTGGAAAATGAGGAGTTATAAACCTGGTTTTGCCTCCAGTGCGCTTACAAAGTGCTTGCCTTATTCCAGTTATTTTTATGCCTCCCAGTGGAAATACAAGTAATAAAAATAGCAGTTTTTCTATAACAAACAAACCCAGTGGTGCCCAATTGTGCCTTGGAGAGAAAACGCTGCCGTGGGTTTATGTCAGGAGAAAATTAACGCGTGGAGAGAAACCCAAGCACTCTTTGATTAACTCCATCAGTCCCCAGAGAGCCAGAGGCCTGCAGGACCAGCTCCCTTTGCCAGGGCTTCCCACGAGGGGTCTCCTCTCCAGACAGGGAAAGCTCCTGCATCCCATTGCCCAACAACACCAGGGCTTTGGCCACTGAGTCTCATTTACTCCTTGTCTCTCCTCCCCACCAGGTGCCTCCCTGCCCTCTGGGACTCTGGGGCTGGGTGCTGGTGGGGTCCTGCTGCCGCAGTACAGGTAACCCCAGCGCATCCCGAACCGCGATGCCAGGCGTCCTCCACAGCCCTCAACCTGAGTGGTTTTTTTAGCTAGAGACATAGAAATCTGCATCAAAGGTCTCATGGGCAGCTTGTCCTCAGTGCATCCTCTGCAAGGAGCTCCCCTGGGAGCCCACAGTGGCATTTGCAATGCTCCTAAAGAAGGAAAGAAGAAACCCCTTTGCCAATCCCTTCAGTGCTTGATAACCTCCTTCCACAGGTGACAGCGGACAGAAAAGTCAGTCCTCAATGTCAGATGTGTTGGCAATCGGCTCCGTTCCTGAGGATCCTCACAGAGCAGCCCTCGGTTCGCCCGTTAGCCAGGAAGTACGGAGGACTTTTCCAAACCATTCATTTCTGTTGCATCTTCTTGTCCCACAGGAAGAGGATCAGGCCCTGCAGTACGGACTGAGGGCATCCTTGCCGGCTGCCCGCAGAAGAGCCATGTAACAGAAGAAGAGCAAAGAGGCTGCTCTCCCCAGGCACCAGGGTTCGCAGTCCAACACCAGTACCCTGAAGGTGGGACATGGGGAAAGAGAATGGTGCCTGCCTCATAGCAAGGCTTTGCTGCTGCCGCCAGCATCAACCCCTCTCGGCCAATAGACTTCACTGTGTTGGTTTGTTTCTGGGTTGAACTCTCTTTACTCACTCATCACGTTATTTCCCAAGGCTCCAAGTGAGGCAGGACACAGCCATTAGCACCGGCAGCGCAGTTTGCTCTGTAGGTCCGCATAGGTAAGAGTCAAACACCCTCCCCGCCACCGCCCCCAGCCCTCGACGTGCCCTCCACCATCACAGCAGGGCGCTGCCGAAGGCACTAACAGCAGCCTTGGGCACACAAAGCCTCCAGCACCCTTGTCCCTGCGGGTACCTGTCCCTGGAATGCCGGTGGTCCCAAGTCTATTGTCCAGCCCCTCACAACTGCCCTGCCAGAGCCCTCTGCCGTCTCCGTGCAAACTCAGGAGCAAGCAAGGCAGAGCATTGCCTAGTTTAAAGGAAGTGGATGAGGGGATCGGCTTCTGCTGGCTCTGGTGAAGCTGTGTTGAGAGCACCATCTGGTGACACATCCCATAGAGGAGCTTCTGAAGAGCTAGCAGCGAGTTAACCAGACTGGGAGCAGAACGAGGGGTAACTCACAGACCATGGCCTCTGCTTTTGTGCAGGACGTGGCTGATGGCAAGAGGCCGATCGTCCACAGGTTGCTCTGTGCTTCTTAATGGAGTTAGAGCAGCTCTGACTTACCCACACCTTCCCTGTGGTGCTGAGCTGATTAAAGCTCTGATCAGCAGATAATCTGTCTTCATTCGGAAAGCAGAATCCATCTCTGGGCATGGTCCCTGCAGTATGCGGTCAATAAGGACCTGTGGCTGCAATGCCTTCCATCCATAGCACGCGAGGGCCAACGGAGCAGGTGAATAATGGACATTTGGGGCTCCCCGGAGACACAGAGCTCAGCTGGGCACTTTGCATCTTCACCTGAAGTCAATGGCAAACCTGCTGTGGAGATCCACAGCACAGACCCAGTGGCAGAACCGCACTGAACACATCTCCAACCCCGTTTCAGGCGGATGGGAACCCCCATATCAAACCCACAGCTTCAGCACACCCCAATGGTACATTCCAGCCCCTATTCCCTGTCTTGGGATGCCACCCCTGGAATACTGGGTTCAGTTTTGGTCTCTGCTGTACAGAAATGATGTGGATGTGCTGGAGAGGGTCCAGAAAAGGGCCACAAAGATGATCCAAGGACTGGGAAGCTGTGTGAGGAAAGGCTGAGAGCTGGGTTTGTTCAGCCACTGCTCTGGGGATATGGCTCTATGATCTCAGCCCCCAATGGCAATAATCCCAGGCACACACTTACCTACAGAGCTGCAGGTGCGAGCTCTCCAACGGCAGCAACTGGTGAAAGGGTTCACGGGCAGGTTCTGGCTCTTGGTAGCTTTGGGATGGGAAGGTTTCCCAAGGCAGGAGCACTGGCAGGGAGCTGCAGCACTCTGACGTGTGGCTGGAGCGACCCAGGAGAAGCTCAGGACACAAAGGGAAGGAGCCAAGCGAGCCGGGGGGGGGANAGCACTGGCAGGGAGCTGCAGCACTCTGACGTGTGGCTGGAGCGACCCAGGAGAAGCTCAGGACACAAAGGGAAGGAGCCAAGCGAGCCAAGGGGGGGGGGGAAGCAGGGGCTGAGTGAATTCAAGGTGCTGAAGGTGGCAGATCCGGGTCCAGCCGCAGCCGCAGCCGCAGCCGCAGCCGCAGCGGGCGCCGCAGGAGGCGATGGAGCCGCTGGGCGGGCAGGGCCGAGCTCGCCTGGGCACCGCGGGGTGCGGAGCCAAGGGGAGCAGAGCAGCGGCCGAGCTCTCGCTGCTCCCCTGCCAGCAGCAGCGCCCGGGCACCCGCCTGCGCCGAGCGCACCCGGAGCCAGCAGCACCTCGCGCAGGCAGGGCTTGGCCCCGCAGCAAAACCCCTCTGAAGCACAGAGGCTGGGGTTCAAACCCTTGCTCCTTCGCTGCAGGGTGCAAAGGGCCCGCAGGCACACTGAAGTGCTCACGGTCAGTGCAGGTGGCCTCAGGTTCAGCAACAATACCTGGGCTCAGTGAACGGAGCCAGACCTTTGCTTAGAAGACAGCTCTCTCACGTGGTAAGAGATGTGAGGCCAAGCAACCACAAGCACTCAGAGAATAAACAGCGAGAGAAAAAACCCAACTTCTTTACAAGCTACAACCCAAAGTCAGGGCTTTGATGTAACAGACATTCTGCGATCATGGCCTTTGCCAACTGCAAACACTATGAAAGCACAAACATACCTTCGAGGTGGTTGGCATCCCAGGATACGAGACCTCTCTCGTTGCTTGCAGAAAGATCATTTAGGGGTCATTTTAGCTCCTGTGTGTGCTCACTTCACTTCTTGCAGCTCTGGTCAGCTCAAGTCCAGTTGAGATTGATGTCTGGAAGGTCCTGATCGTGTTAAAACAAACCGGACTGACTCCTACTTTAAATTGCACAGCTGTGGCAGAACAAGGCCATACCCCAAGGTAAGCCCAATTCTGCCTTTAGTTTGGAGGTGGTGAGTCATGAGGCTGCTTCAGTACCAGCGCAAAAGATGGATCGATCAGTTGGAGGGAGCAGCTCAAGGATAGGTAACACAGCAGCATGGTTTGCACACAGCCTTCCACTGCACGCAAAACACAGAGAATACAGGAGAAACCTCCTCCTCCTCACTTACAGACTGCCACAGCCTCACTCCCAAGCAACACATTCACTACAGACTCATTTCCAACAGGTAGAATGCACCACGAACCTCATAGAGCAGAGTAGGGCAGAGAGACAGCAGATGAGGGGCATCACCCAGCTCCAGGTGGGATGCTAACAGGTTTGGTCAGCTCCCTTTGTATTTCTCCAGTGCTTACTGGGCAGAAGCAATGCCTCGGAGCCATTCCCTGTGCTTTGCTGTCAGGTCTGCTGGGTCTTTGGAAAGCATCCCAGCTCCTGGAATGAGACACCCATGAGCTGCACACCTCCTGCACCAAAGTTCATAGGATCCCAGCCTGGTCTGTGTTGGAAAGGCACTTAAAGCTCCTCCAGCTCCAACCCCTTCCACGGCAGGGACCCCTTCCACTGGAGCAGCTTGCTCCAAGCCCCTGTGTCCAACCTGGCCCTGAACACTTTAGGATGACAGCAGCACAAAAAACACTAGAGAAAACCTTAAAATACTTGTATCTCACAAAGTAGGTGTAGATAAAGGTCATTTTATGGGTAAGGACTGAGTGGTGAAATCCCAGCATTTCCAGCACCTTTGAATCAAGTTCCAGTGTTTTCCATCTTGGCATATTACACAGCTTCAGGGTCACGCCTGAGCTGCTGCCCTTAAGCTTTCATCATGGTACTTCCATGCTGCAAGCACCAGAAAAGCATTTTGCCAGTCATGGACCAGTATCTAAGGACCTAACAGAGATGCACAAATAAGAAACTCAAATTGAAAGAGTCATTTCTCTAATTTAATAGAAATAACCAAAACAAAATGGTTTTTAAACAATGCTTTAAACTGACCTAATACAACTTCTACAGCACATTCCAGAGCACTTAACAGGAAGTATTTACAGGCAGGTGATGTATTAAATAACCAGGTAAAGAAAAAACTTCTTTTATTACACACCAGCAAAAAACACAGGAACAGAACAATTAGAAACAGTAACTTGGTTTAAAAAAAGTTCCATATGATTATTCAGGTAATACAATACCACAGAAACAGCACTTTTGTCTGAAGAATCATATTAAAAGATGAGAGGAGTTTACTATGTGCAAAAAAGAACCAGTTCAGTTACTGGAAGCAAGAAAGAATCAAAGAATGGCGTGAATTTAACCCTTCCATGAGCATGTTAACATGTAAAACGGGCTTTCAACTGCACAAGTCTTTATAGGCTTATATACATGTTTGATGGTGTCTGAACTGAAGGAATACCCTGTTTGTAGGCCATTAGCAGACATGCACCTCCTTTTCTGACATGTAGCTTACTCTAGAGTGGATGCTGCAACAAGTCGAACTCATAAAATGCTTTAGTACCTCTCCTTGTAGAAAGTCCATAAATCCTAAAGAAAACAGCCTTGAGCTGGAAGATCGCCCAGTAGGAAAGGCCAGGATCACATCTTGCACATCGAACAGTTCCCTTGTAATAAAGGTGGGAGAGTTCCTGCACCCACACTTTGAGAGACAGGAACCCTCCTTACCTGAGGCCGCAGCGCTCATGCTGAAACACGTCTGTGTAATCTGTGGCGTAGAAACCGGTTTCTAACAAAAGAAACCTCCATCATTTTACCCAAACACCTCCTTGCTAGAAAAATATGGAACTTTCCCCTGTTTGTAAACTCGAATGCCCCACTCTCAACAACTCTTGCACACTTGTGGTTTTAAAAGCTAGACTTGGTGATAATGCATACAAGCCACTAGCCGAAGGGAAGGATGCCTGGCATGCTAATAGGCAACAGACAAAGCAGGTTTATTGCTTTTTCCAAGGAAGAGAGTAAGGAAAACAAACCCACGAGAGCTTTGAAACGCTGCTGCCATTCCCTAAACTTCTAAAGGTCAGCTGCTGAACTCGGTCATACAGAACACTCCATCGGGGTGGATTTTAAGGCCTAAATTTAAGGACTCCTGTTTCACAAGTCCTTAAAATCCACCCAAATCTGCAGAAATGTCCATGAAACATTGCAGCGATCCAGCACGCCGTGTGCAGACGCAGTCAGATGCACCAGCAGTGGCGACATCCCCACAAACCCCAACCCAACTCTCCAACGTTTAACAGAGCAATGTTATTTTCAAACAGTTGGGAACATCTTTTGGGGATAGGAACTCTGCCGTATGTGCTACAGACCACTTCATTCCAGGGCACAGCTTACTACAAGACCTGAACCTATTGAGCTAGTTAAATCATCACGACTCACTAGTAATTACATGGCAGGATACCTGCTGAGGTAATCGAGAAACCCACAAGTAGCATACTGTACACTTCTCACTCTTCTTTCAAAAGCAAGTTCTCTTTTACTTCTTTGGATTAACTTAAATGTCAGGATCATTTACAACAGAAAATTGAGACACAAACGGGCTTTTTCACAACCGTCTTAAATGAGAGCATACAGTCGCAGCATGTGCCAGACTATCTTCTTATGACCAGGTTAGAACATTGTGACCATGATGACAAAGGAGATGGGATACAGAGTGCACCCACCACACCTTTGGTCTGGAGAAGTTGAACCAGTATAAACCATGCTCTAATTCCCAGGGTGAGACACAATCACTTGCATATATTGCACACACATCATCTGGAACAAAGAAGATGCTGAGTAACAGCAGCCTAAACCCCATTAATCTGCTCTTGAACAAGTTGCATACAGCGCGGCACCAAAACCTTCCTCTGACTAAGCAAACCCTTACCAGCTCTATGATGAACACTTACAGACTAGAGGATCCACAAATGGATTAATAGAATTTAGCTAGTTGCAAAACAACCATTTTATTGTCCTGAGAGCTCAAAATGAAGGGGTGGGAAGAATAAGAGACTCTTGGTTTCCTTCTTAAAGAAGAAACACACTTTCTTGCACAAGAAGATTCAACCTCCTTAGCACTGATGAACTGAATGGAAGGGCCAATTTTAAAGTTGCGTGGGTTACGTGCAAGAGCAGGGCTTGAACCTCCAGCAGGGTCAAAGCTCAGCATCACCTGTGGCCTGCAAGTGAGCTAGTGGAATACCGACAAGCGGTGGGTGAGCCTCTTCTACCTTGCTGTAGGGAGTGAACCTGTCAGAAGCTCTCCTAGAACAGACACCAGCTCTGGAGCCTGGTACCTGGAGTCTGGGCAGCCAACGATAGCACCTGCAGGAGCCAGGAGCATGTGCTACCCCTGAACTGCAGCTCTGTGGCCCAGCCTAGGGTGCCACCACGCTTGTCCTACGCTCCGGTGTCTGCAGTACTTGAATCCATGACTGGTGCCTTATAAAGTGAAAAGATAAAAGGCTGAAGCCTGAAGGGACAGAAACTGCTTGAGTGCCATAAAAAAATTGCAACCCCGATAGAAGAGAATTCACAAAAAATCTTATTTTCATTATAATTTTAATAGTCTTCCTTTGCAAAATGAAGCTAGAAACGCATAAATAGGCAGTACACAGAGCTATTAAATGATCCCTTGTTAATATTAGTGTCCTATTCACACATGTCATCTTTTCTATGGGCAAAGGTTTTGCTATTTGTTAATTTGCTTAAGTAGAATTACTTCTCCTTTCCCATACAAACTGGTAAAAACTCAACTGAACCTGGCACTATGTTAACATCTGAGAACTGGAAACAAAACCCCGACCAGTCTGAGTTTTAAGTGTAACATCTGTGTAATCTAAAGACATTACCTTGAAGGTACAAATACCTTCAGCTCCCTCGTTTATTATGAGAGGTACAGTCACAACGTACACATACTTTGTTCTTACAAAAGAAATGAAATCTTAAGTGATTTGCACAAAAATGGCTGAGAGCATATCTCAATTTGATACACTGTGCTACAATATTTACCTTTACCATTATGGTAAAGCTTATACAACGTCACAGGAATTGCTCACACCGAGTATACCCAAACCCCTGTGATTTACCACAGAAGTGCTGCAGTCACACAAAACCTCAGGGCAAATTTATAGTCCGTCAACTTGAGCTCATCTGATGACATTATTTCTTCAGCTTCCTTTACTTAGATCTATGTGAAGGCCAGAAATTACAGTTCTTATTTCTAGGATGTCCGTCAGTAAAGGGAACAACTGTTCAAACTAGAACTCCATTGTGATGACCTAATTTGAGCCAGAAATACTGGAATGAAGGCAGTGTGCAATGGGAAGGCACTGCAGAGATGCCTGCCACAGGGTTTAGGGAAACTGTTCCCTTTTCACTACTGACCAGAAACCACTCCAAGCCAAATCCTGGTCTCTGCAAGTTCTTTGTTCAATGGATGGACAAATAACCCAATCAACAGATTCATTCCTATTCTTTCAAGACATTTCGCTCCTAAGCTGCTTCTGAAGAAAGTTCTGAGTAGTACTCTGATAAAAATAAGACAGAACCTCAAAATGAATGCAATGTTAGAAATAGCATATATTACAAATCTTTTCTTGATAGGAACAATTAATAAGAATACATATTAGCTTAAAAACAGGTCAGCAAATGTTGCTGATCTGCAAGAAATCTCAATTCACTATTTACAAATAAGACAAAGTGAATACAGGAAATTTTACACATTTGGTAGTTACTAGGTTATTGTCTGCCAAGTGGTCTATTTGAAACTGATATTTAGGAAGACTGGAAAAAATACCCCAACCAGTTACTACCTCTTCAGTCGATATCTGAAGTACAGAAAATGAGCTGATGAACACTGGAGATGACATTCTGCCTCATTAGGGGGAGCAGGGACAGATGACATGATGCTAAGACTTCTGCCATTAAAATGTTCTGTGTACAGGACTCATCATAAATATACCTAGCCCTACTGAAAAGAGATCCTTGCCACCAGTTAAGTCTTTCATCTGTCAAGAACTCACACTCCTGCACTTGCCAATTCAGAACAGTTTAATGATATTGGTTTTTTCCTTTTGCTATACATAAAACGTTGTAATGAAAGTCAAATTTAGGTAATTGGATCAACAGAGAAGATCAGTTATTCACAATACCGCTTAGATGAGATGAAAAAAAGCAATGAACAATACGCACTGAAGTTCACACAAAGAGGGGTGCTCAGGGACATTGCTTACAGTTTACACTGCAGTCCAGGATGAATGCAAGACACTGTAACTGTGTTGTTCCAGTGATGTGGAGCATTTTACTAAGGCGTCTTATCTGCAAATGGAACACCTTTTGTTAAATCTGCTTCTCTTCTACATTCATCCACCTCTACCTGTGAGACCAGGATGAGTGTGGCCCCTCCATCAGGAAAAAGAAGCATGTAGTAAATCAAGAAAAAAAAACACAAAAA
>NDXB01011004.1:116194-169184 GCA_002631895.1 Agapornis roseicollis | reverse complement strand
CAGAATGAGTGTAGCCCCACCATAAAGAAAAAAAAAAAAAAAAAAAAAAAAAAAAAAAAAAAAACAAAAAAAAAACAACCCCAAAACAAAAAAAAAGAAAGAAACCACAAAAAATTTACAATATAATTTTTCCCCTTTTGATGAGAATGCTTTTCTGTACAAGTGGGTTTTTTTTGTTATCTAATACTGTTTAAAAAGCTATCAGCTTCTTCAAGGTGGCCACTGTCGGCATGATAATATTCCAGGAACACTTAAATAACAGTTTTTACAATAAGTTTTAGGTCCATATCATTAGATTACTTTATATGCACTGGTCTGTCATCTGATTTTAGGCGTTTTCTACGTGGCTGTATAAAATCTTCATCGGAGTCCTCAGTTATTTCACCATCATCCTCTTCCTGCTCAAATTCAGGCAAAGGCTGGAAGGTCCTGTCTGGGTAGATTTCTGGAAGTTTATCTTCAAAGTATAATGCAACTGCCTTCCCTGCCTGTGCTACTTCTGAATCAGCCTGTAAATAAAAGAAGACAGGAATATTCACCTGTTGGAAATGCACATCCGTTCACCAAGTGTGCATGGTCTGAAACGCTTACCTTCAAATTAATCTCTTGTGTTTCTGCATAAACTTGAACAACTTTCATCATCTAAAAAGGATACCAGAGTCAAAAAAAAAGAAATTATAATCCTTCCTAAAGTTATGAGATTGCATAGGATTGGATGACTAAAGTCAGCCATAACAACAGAACAGTTTGTTATGGACTACACCTCTTTAGCTCTCCAACTTAGCAGAAGCAGGTTTAAAACAGTCTTAAGGAGAGGGGCATGAAGTAAATAAACTTCAACAAAACACACAACTTTGGTACAAATAAGTGTCTCCCAGCCATTTCAGAACTGTGCTCTACTCCTGACTGCTTTCTTCAGTATAGACCCCAGTTGTCTGGACATTATTGTGGAGAAGTCTCACTTGAGAAAGAAATTCTCCATGAGACTTTTTTGGTGATCTTACCCTACTTTGATTTCTAGTTTTCAAAAGCATATGGCTTAGAGACACTAGGCATGGTAAGAGGTCAGGATGACCCAACCTTTGCCATAAGCCAGCATTTCAAACAGTGAGAAAAGTCTAAAACACCTTTTGTTTTAAAAAGCACCAACAAAACAAAAACCATATCCATGAGTCTTTGCTCCCTTATTTTACTCTTGTCCCTAAGAACTGCAGCATGTTTTTCTCTACAGCAGATGCTTCATTAATTTCCTTGATTGAGAAGCTCATATAATTACAACTTCTTCCACAGTGCTCATTAACCTCCGCCTAATACAGAGACATAAGGGAGTCACGGGTGTCAAAGTCCCAAATGCTTGTGAGCATTTACAGCATTACATCATTAACCTTGATTTTCACTAGTGCACCTGTGAAACAGTTGAGATTTTAATTATAGGTTCATGTAATTCCTTCCATTTACTTTTTCATCCAGCCAGAAATGCAGCCCAAACACTACAAAACTCAGAAAAATACTGGCTGGTTTATGCATTTCTAAGGTCTGAAGGAAGCCATTCCTTACAACAAAAAGTACCTTTTAAGGCACTTCAGAAATGAGGATACCCTCTGATCTCAGCTCCCACTCTGTTTCAGCACAATACAGGCATTCTTTCTTTATGCTCAGAATATTTTCCCCACTGCTCCACCTACCAATAACACTGAGGTAATTCCTCCTGAAGTCACATTTCACATTAAGTGCACATACGCCATTACCTGATGGGTTCATTGCAAAATAAGTCAACTTCCCACATTCATCAGAAATAGGGCTCCATACAAAAGTTATCTACTGATTTTTGTGAGAGCCCAACTACCCATGAGCTAAAGCACTAAGCTTAATTGCAGCCACAATTAACACAAGGCTTTGCAGGTACTAGAACCAGCAGAATAATCTTCAGAAAGGCCCTTTTCCTCAGTAAAGGAAGTTTCCTCAGTAAAGGTCTCCCATGTTTCATCGCTGAAGGAGCAATTATCTGTATAGCCTGAGACAGTTTTAAGGACTGCTTAATTATCTTTATTACCACACTTCCTAAGCCCTTCTTCAGTCTATTTAACGTACAGAAACAAGGTCACGCTGCTCCTCAACCATATATATCTATACCAGTGAATGCACTTAAAGCATCCTCTGTTAAAAACTGATCTTCCCCAGTTAGCTAAAACTGAGAGATAGTTCTGTAACTGCATTCATTTCATTTGGGTTTAAATGTCTAATTCAGCATCTGCTCCATAAACAAAAGTTAAAACTGGAAGCAGAGCCTTAACTGGAGAAAAACATTAAAACACATTAAAACAGATCTTCATGTAAAAAACCATGTACAGATTGGAAGTTAACATACTTCATTAAACCTTTCACAGTTCTTGAAGATCAACCGCACGTCTGCCACAAAATCCTCAGGAGTCTGGTAGTGTTGGGAATGCTTCTTTTGCAGTTTCTTTTTCACTGTAGATAAATCCATTGGTTTCTTTATGATTTTATAGTAGTTTGGTATCTGCAAAACACAGTTATTTATCACTATGATGACTAAACAGTTCAGAGAAGCAACTGAATTTCTTCACTTATCAGATCAACAATCAGCTAATCCCATCATGCACTGTATGCATGTTCCACAAGGGACAGCAACTGCCTTTCTTCAAATTGTTTAAGTTCTTTCTAACCTTCAGTGTCTACCATAGCACAACACTGCTTTGCAATGTAGTTACTTCTTTTACAGCTGAAACAGAAATAGTTCTTTCCTTTTTAATTTAAAAGACTGACCAAAATATCCTACAGCATTTTTAATTTCATGGCTATCCCAAGATATTATGTTCCAATTCAACAACTGCTCCTTGAAAGTATTTAACTATCTGGGTTTGAGACTAGGAGTAGAACCTCTGCATGGAGAAGCAACAGAATCAGCTCCTGTGTCTCTCAGAATCATGAAATACTGGATGACCACCAGAACTTTTAGGTTGATGAAAGGGGACATTCTTCAAGTAAAAGCTGTCAGTTCTTTCCTGAACTCAACTCTAGACTTTGAGGGATGTTATGCTAAAAATAAGTCACTGAATCCCAGATCGGTTTGGGCCGGAAGTGACCTTAAAGGCCATTTGGTTCCAAATCCCTGCCACTGGCAGGGACATCTTCCACTAGAGCAGGTTGCTCCAAGCCCCATCCAACCTGGCTTTGAACACTGCCAGGGATAGGGCACTAACTATCACAAACCAGTCCATCTAAATTATCACTAAATCACCAACTAACTTTTCAGAAGACTCACCGAGGCTGGGACTGGCTCTTGAAATTCAATGCTCAGCTCATGACAATACAGGTAAAGCAGGAGACGTTCACATTTCTTAAGAAAGAAATAAACAGCTTCACATTAATATCCTTAATTTATCCTTGGCTCAGAAGTTCCCATCTCCCTATTTTAAGCAGGTTTGTACTTTATCAGCTTAATACTAGAAAACTGAAATGCAACCCCCACAAGTTTAACTACCAAATGTAAATGTTTTTACAAATTCCCCGTTGCAGTATTTTTCTCTCCATTGCTTGCAATTCCTTTGGAGGAATTCAATTTCATTATGCACAGACTGATGGGATAAAGCTCAGAACAATTCTGACCATCAAGGTCATTATACCTTCTACAAGAATGCACTTCAATATTGCTAGCACCATTCTCAGCATGACCTTAATGCACCAAACTCACATAGCTATTTATAAGGTTATATCAATGTTAAATGCAAAGAACTTCTAATTAAGAACACTGAAGACATTCATCCATGTTAAAGGATACATTTAAATACAAAATATATGTTTACATGGAAGTTTTAGCAACAAAATTATTACAGTGCCAATGTGATGGAGCACTCCCACATTGTCACCGACATCTGGGTACATGGTGACAGCAGGAAAAGTCTCAGTACTCATTTCAGGGCTTTGTTTGCTAAAGCCACAACTATAATAATTTCCTGCAGCCACAGCAAAAACATCTTCAAGAAGCAGTGGGGGGACAGATAATGTGAGATGACACATTTGCCTATGGAACAGATTCCCACAGATGTGAGACATACCCTTTGGTCCACAGGACTCAGGCCTTGTGCTGTTTTCCCTTTCTTGCTGTGTTGTGAATTGTCACAATCATATTCTACTTCTGGTTTGCTCAGATCTCTGCAGAACGTACATATCCACTCTCCACTAAACAGAAACAAACGCAGTTATTCCAGGTATCCAGGGACAAAGTCTCTTTAGTGATGATTACAAAGATTCTGCTGTTAGCTCTTACAGATTCACATCTTACTGTAGTAAAGGCTTGGGATATCCAAAGATAATGAATAACCCTTAATGCTCAAGGCAATTCTGCCAGCCATGGGCATTTTTCCTGCCCTCACATTTGTCTCCCAAGTATGTACTAATACTTTACAACACCTTCTTACCGTGACTTTAAAATTGACTTTAAATAACAGAATCTTACTTTGAGAGACCATGTGTTTACCAGATAAACATTGACCAGTTACATGCAAAATTAAGCAATTCAGGCAGGCCTTTGAAATGTCAGATTGTTTTTTACTGACAGGAAGTCACCCAGAACTAGCTGATGCTGAGGATGAAACACCAGTTTTGACACTGTGTTGAGATCTACCATATGAATGAGAGCACAGAGCTGCTCTCAGGAACCATTACACTCTTTTTGGTACCTTGGAAAGCTGAGGAGTGTCGGTACGTGACAAGTCAGGTGAAACACCTTTGGGCACTTTTCACAACATAATAGATCCCCTCCGTTTTGGCATACAGCACACCAGTCTTCATTTGGATCATCATCTTTGCTATTGCCTTCTCCTCCAACTCTTGCTGCTCTGTGCATTAAACTCCGCACTGGGGATTTTCCATTTACAAGGCTATGTCCAGACTGTTTGCAGCTTTCACTTAAATCTGCTGGTTCAGTTTTTACATGATTTTCAAGACTTCCTAATGCTTCTAATTCACTTTCCAGATGCAAGTTAGTGGACAGTGGTGGTGTCAAGCTGCTCTCAGGACTGCTAAGCTGAAATGAAAAGTAGCACATGAAAATCAGAGTCAATTTTACACGGGCATCTTGCTTCGTATGTTGCAAGTCAAAAGCACTCCCACCATTTAGAGGTACTATACTCATCTCCCACAGTACATGGCAAATCATGAAGACCTGAGTCGCATACAGTATTGAATATGATTTGTTCACAAGTCCACCCTTTTCAAGAACAGACTTATTTCTACTGATATAACATGATCAAACTTTCAAGACAAACACACCAATAAATGGCTAAAAATATACCTTCACTGTCACTAGGAAAAATCCCATCACCCTGCTCCCAGTACATAAACCACATTAAATCACAGAATTTGATGCTTAAGGCAAGCCATTACATACTGTTGCACAAACTAACTTTACCATGCAAGCACTCCTTCGGCCATCCTCTGTTTTCTCCTGTTTAACTGTTCCTGAGAAACTGCATATCTCTTCTTCCATCCCTGGCTCTTGCTTGACTTTCACTTGGTCAGACTTGAAGTTAATGCTCGTTTTCTCAGCAGTTCTGCCTGAGGAGCCACAGCTAGAAAGATACCAGTGTGTAAATAAGAGGAAAACTCACCACAGCAAAAAAAAAAGTGACTGTTTCCTGTACAAGTACAAAGTCAAAGCATGTTAGAACATTCATGAGGTAGATCAAGTTTAAAAGACAGCAGAGAAACATAGTGAAAGGGGTGAGGGAGGCAAATCATTGCCATGCAAGCATTCTCCCCTTACTGAGTCACAGTTATGTCAAAGCCATACTGACCCACTGCCAATTGATTACTTGAATTCATGTCTGATTTTTCAGCCTGGCAGTGTTAACACACTCACCTTCCTCTGCTCCCTGTGCTGGAGGTACTAGGTGGCCTCACAGGAGTGTGGGAGTTGGATAAACCTGCAAAGAAGCAGCATACAAGTTGACTTGGTACAAATCTATTACACCTAATTCAAACAGTGCTGTAGCCCTCAGGCCATTAAGTCCCCAAATGTTGTCCACTGACATGCACCAATAAAGTCAAGAAAAGCAGACTGTTTTGCACTTAGGTTTTGAGAAACATAAGTTCTGCTGCTGCAACCATTCATACACAGAGTTTTACAATAATCTTACAGGGAGAGGACTAAGAGAAACACATTAAATTAATTAAATTGGCTCCTTACTAATAGAAATGGACATTTTCAAAGTTAAAATAACTCAACATTAGGTACTGGTGACTTAATTTGCTCACATCCATAATGAAAGCTCTATCATCCATCTGCTACTATTAGTGTGACCTTGCTCAAATGATAATCCTGTGACTAAGAATCACAGACCCACAGACTGGTTTGTGTTGAAAAGGACCTTAAGATCATCCAGTTCCAAACCCTTGCCATGGGCAGGGACACCTTCCACTAGAGCAGCTTGCTCCAAGCCCCTGTGTCCAACCTGGCCTTGAACACTGCCAGGGATGGGGTACCCACAGCTTCCCCGGGCACCCTGTGCCAGTGCCTCAGCACTCTCACAGGGAAGAGCTTCTTCCTTATATCCAACCTAGATCTCCCCTGTTTGAACTTATTACCCTTATACTATTGCTAGGCTCCCTGATGAAGAGTCCCTCCATGGCATCCTAAGCTATTCTTAGAAACTCATTTCCCAAACCTCAGAATGGTCTAGGCAGTCATCATGGTAACATGTGATAAAACAATGTAGTCTCTACATGTATCTGGAATACTGCGCTCATGTGCTGCCAGTTTCTTACTATAAAGATATTTCTGAAGGAGGGTAGCATTGAGATTTCCAGAAGAATTTATTTCTGAGCAAATTAAATTCTAGCAGAACTCCCCTGGTGGCAGGAAATGAAAGGTAATTGTTTTCAACTTAAATGCCAGAAATACCCATTTGCTTTTTAGAATCATTAGAAATCCCCACCACACTCACCTGATGACCCTGGCGACAGAGCTGAAGGTCCTGGGGAGGGATTCATGGTACTTGTGGGTTGTGGGGGTAGGTGGCTGCCTGTGATATATCTACTTAGAAGGTTATCTAAGCTACTTGAACCAGCATCTTCGAGCTAAGAAGAAAAACCAAAAGTCTGAATCAGCGAGGCCTAAGGAAACCTTTTGAATAGTTCCACACCTTCAAGGTGTGATGTCCTGAAACCCACAAGGTTTCAGGACATCAGCAAACATTTCTATCAGCTTCATGCAGAGATAAGTCTTTCAAAACAGAAACCCACAGTCAGAAACTTAAAGTGACATTTTTCAGTAGCTCCCAAATATCAGAGTTCTTCCAGTATGGTCATGGGCTACACTTACTCTAGGTCATTCCAAGCTTTTTGGTTCTCAGATGCTCAGTGTGGTAGTCATACAAATGGTGGTCAGTCACATGAACTACCAGATTACTAATGTGACAAGTTATTCCACAGTTAAGATACTAAGGGAAAAGAACTAGTTTTACCTCAGGATGATGTGAAATCTTGCTCCCTCCCACTCACTTTTAAACAGATTTTGATACATTTAAAACAAGGACACGGGTACCCTATTACTTATTATCTCCTTAAAGCTTAAAGCTATTAACTGCAAGACAGCATAATTGCAAATTATGTGTTTGAAATCCATGACAGCTATAAACAGGTATAGAAAAAGAGCATCTGAACCAAATTCTGCTTTTTCAGTGTACCCAGAAGCTGCATGCTTATATTTTATACATCCCACTACCAAAAGTTTCTGACTTGGTATATCATAAACTTTGGACACATACAGGTGAATCAGTCATAACCGGTTGGTTATACTTGTGTTTTGCTCTAGCGACTAAACGAAGCTTCAGCACTGCACATAAACCAGATTCAGATGTGATCCTTCTTTTCCCCCCTTCACTATGTTTACATGCAAATTACTTGTAGCCTTGTGAAAAACCTGAGCATACAACCCCCTGTACATGACTCTAAGAGTTAAACAAGTTGCTATGGTATTACAGCAGACAACCTACTTGGATGTAAATGCTGGATGTAAATGGCTTCTTGCATACAAGGAAATTACTAGAGCCACTCTACTGGGGTACAGAGGAAATGGAGAGGAAACAGACAAGTAGGGCAGTGGGACACCTTTTCTCAGTACCTCCTACATTTGAGTGTTATATTTAGGAACTTCACAGAGAAGTGCCAGGTAACTTTAAATAAATCTCCATTCAAGTCATTCAACATATGTGACTATTCAACTCTTTCAGTGATATCTTCACATACAGTAGTCTTGTGGAAGAAAGGAAGCAAACACAGTAGTCAGGATTAACTAATCCAAGTATCAATTTCACTATAGGACAGCCATTAAGTAGTGATTAATCTAAAGATTAACACAGGTCAAGCAGGTCAGCCCTGTATAGTGAAATAAGTTACATGCCCAAGTCTAGGGCTGAAGATGTTAATTCTTCAACTCTAAATGGTAATTTATACCATTCCCCAGACAAGTACCAATAACCAAACAAAAAAGAGAATGGAGAGCAGATTGTTACTTCACCCACAGCCTCATCTCCTCCACTGACCTGGATGGGTGGGATATCTGGCAGGGAAGGTAAGTTCTCGGGGTTTGTCACAGAAGGAATGAGTTCAATTGCAGTAACGGACGGACTCGTTGGACCACGGTTTGCACTTGCCATTGTTGCTGTAGTGGGACTGGTTGGATTAATAGTGGTGTTGTGCACAGAAACAACTGGAAAAGGCCCCGCGTGCCCAGGGTTAGAATGCTGCAGGAAAAGAGAAGAGACCATGACTGCACTGTAGATAAATCAGACACTGAATGTAAAACACATGCATTATAGGATAGTCCTCAATAAAAAATTAGGGGAGAATATATAAACTTACATTTCTATCAACATAACCTGATAGCACTGAATGCAAAGCAACTGCTGTTTTTATTTACTTGGAAAGAAAAAGCACTTTATGTGGCCAGATGTTTAAACATACAGCATGTATTCCACCAAATCATGTCTATATATAGTTATATTTTCTTAAAGTAATTATTTCCTCCAAAGACAACTTCAGAGTCCACATGTCTGCCTACCAACTTAGAGTAACTAATTGTTTGAAGTATTATAGAGTCATTTTTGGTGTTCCAGTCACATTAACATTCATTGTCAAGAACTTTCATTCTGAATGGTATGCAGAGCTCTGCATCATGCTTCAGGTTTAAATTTAAGACCACTTCGAATCTGGCTTCATCAGAAACCCTCAACTACATCACTTTGAGCTTTACTACTCTTTGACTGTTCTCTAGGAAACCTAAAAGCTGAATGTCACTGAAAAACAAAAAAGGAAATGTTTTGTTTCCCAGAACTAAAATGAAACACAAACATTAGAACTCATTTTCACTCATATGGTTTGGATTTTCTGATGGTCACAGTACAATATGCCACATGAAAAAGCACATGTGTGTAGTTGTGAGTTCTACACGCTACATAAACACATTTACAGCTGGAGGTATCATCTACTGTAATGACAGATTGGCACAATGGCACAAATGAAGCGTGTACACAGGATATACTTGTCTTTGAAGGTGAGGCTGCATCATGGAGTATTGTGGTCCATTGTGGCGTGGTATTCCTGGTATACGAGCAGCATTCTGAGCCATTCTCATCTGATGTGCTTGGAAAGCCCCACAGTTCATGTTACCCCTCTGCATGGTCTGCATGCTGATCAACCTGGGAGGCTGCAAGGGTTTTTGGGTTTTAAAATTGGTGCTTTGAACATGTCAAAACAGAAGCCAACCTCTTTCCACAGTAGGTTTTATTAGTTACAAACATCAAGAAAAGCCAAGAGATGTCACATTTCAAGTCTGGCAAATCTCAAAAGAATTTCATGTTCATAAACCGCTCTGTAGATTAATATTTGATAGAGCTATTTTAACTGTCAGTGCTACTGTAAAACATGAAATAACAACATACAAGATACTTACCTGCTGCTGTATGACTTGTGGACTCGTCTGCCTGGGAACTGACGCAGTTGGCTGCGCCATCCTCATCTGCTGCATTTGCTGATGCTTTTGTGCATACACCTGCTGCTGCATATGCTGAAGGCGAAGCTGCGCTAGATTGATTTGTCCTGGAGCTTTGTTGACATGGTTTGTTCCTGGAGGAGTTTGTCCAACCACTACATTAGGAGTGTAACTAGGAGTTGGTTTATTTTCAATGACAAGGTTACCTAAAGAAAGCCAAAAGGCAAACAAGTAAACACCTAAATCTGCATCATCATCTGAAGGTGGATAAATGCAGAATATTCAGACGTTTCTAAACATTAGCTTTGCTAATAGAAAGAACAGAGCAGATACAGAGAGTAACCACGACTGCATGGGTTATGTCAAGAGAGTTTTGGTCTTCTGCATTAAGAGATGCATTGTACTCCAACTCACTCAAGTTGGATGAACAACCCCAATTCAATTAGTTTTTCAAGTAACTAGTTTTTCAAAACAAATAGACACAATTGTCTCACCTAAATTGACAACGTTCTTGGCCCAGAACGTAGGGTCACAATGGAAGCGGATAGCTCCATTGGCAGCCGGGACGGGATCGCAACGCGCCTTTAAAATATGCCGTAACTGGAATGTTATCTAATGGGAATCAAAAACAAGACTGGTGAGGACAATGAAATAAAGAATGAGGACATTAAGAAGTGTGTGCTTGCCCAGCTAGATTAAACTGCTGGATCACCAACAAGGAATGTTAATAGCAAGTTTAGTTCCTAGCCTGGAAATTCACAATTCACCAAGAAAAACATCCCTTGTACAATTACTTTTTTACTCAACTCAGAGGATTACGGGGAAGTGCTGTTACACAACACTACTACAATGACTCAAGTAAAACACTGAGGTGTTTTTACAGAGCTTGACCCCATTCCTTCTATGATCCTACTGTTAAATCCTTACTTTACAAATGAAAAGTGGTGTGCAATTCAGGAAATTCATTCCATTATTACAGAGGGGTTCTTTCTGTTTTGTTTTAAATGAAGCATGAATAACACACATTGTCTCTTCCATGGATATAATCTAGTGAAGCTACAGGATACTTCGAACACTCTTTTGACTGAACATTCTCTACACTGCACAGGCAAATTAAAGGATGTTTCCTTACCAGCCGTTTACTGTACAGCAAAGCAGTGCTGCTCCCACTTGCAATAGCCCAATTAGTAAAGTTCATCACATGCTTCACTTGTCTAGAAAGACCAGTGATGTCATTCTGTTGTTGTATTAACTTCATCTGTCTCTCCTTTGTTACACTCTACAAAGAAACAAAAACTTGATTACAGTGGAGGTTTCAGACTTATGATGAAAAAGTAAACTGCTATCACAGGTCTCAGAGCAAAAGAAAACTGTCATGAGCAAAGCAGCTTATGCTAATGCTCATATTCAGAGGGGCTAGAACCAGCAGGTTTGCTATTATTCCTCTCTACCATTCTTCACAGAGGTATCAAAATAAACAGAAAATAGGAAGCTCAATCTTCAGGACTGGGCAACTGTTACAACCTCACAACAAAAGGCAACTTTCCAATGGAATTTTCTAGCCTGTAACAAATGTTATGTCAACAGAAAAAGCTAAAATTCAATTACTCATCTAACGTTAAATCCTGTATTTCAGTCCTGATCAAATACTCTTTTCTTCCAGGAATATTTGACATCATTGCCAAATAGCTCTTCCTTAACCAGAAGAAATCTATTGGAATTAACTTGGTCTTTTTTTTCAGTCACACCATGCAGACTGGCAGCATATTCTGCACTAACTTCTGATGGATTTCCTCTCTTCAGATAAAAACTGAAATCATAAGTTAAATTCCCACAGATTTGAATAAAGTGAAAATAATTATTAACCAGAATATGCTGGAAAGTATGCTTAAAGTCATTGCCTCCTTTACAATGACAATCTATAGAGCTTAAAGTACCTTTACATACAAACAAGTATGACTACCAAGTCTTTGAAACCTACGTGTACTTAAAGGGTCAGGATTTGTTAGCAGTCATCACCAGTTGTGAGAATTACTAAGGAAACAAATACTAACAAGTGCCATTAGGACACCAGGAGTGAAAATGACTACCTGTAACTTCCCTGCCCTTTTCCACTGATGCCACCACCCTATGCAAGCAAAAGGAGGAAATCTGATTTTAACAACAACCAGGAGAGGAAATCATGATGTAAAACTGCACCAAACACATGGCATCAATTTCTTATGTGCTCAATACAAATTACAGACCTGTCTCTGGGAATTTACACTGTGAAGAATAACTTTAAACATGGAATATAAGCTCTCAACAGAGAACTGGAAACTGCAAACAACACTACTAGGTTTTCTCTTAACTGTACCTCAAGGTGCTGTAAGAGAGATTTTCCCTTTTTATTGATCTCATTGATGAGGGTAAATATAGCCACTTTGATCTCCTGTTCTACCCGCTTGTTTGTTTCATTTACTTCTTTTATCCTAAAAAAGAGAAATGTATTGTCAGGCAGTCAAATACTCAACACCACTGACCCCTGGAGAGTGAAGGAGCAACCTCTGTTATTGAAGGAGTTCCAATACATGCAAAACATATAGCTTGTTTGATTTCTAAGAGAAATAATCATTAATCAGCTTTATCAAAGAACCCATCTAAAATTTCAGGTTTGGAAAAACAATGGTATAGTCTGAGATCAAGATGGTGTCTCAATTACAACTTGGGTTTGACTTAAAATTATATGAAACAGACCTTGTGATTTATATGCTTTATACAGAGACATACCCAGCCAAGAGATGTGTGTATGTACATGTATATATTTATCTCTATATCATGTCTCTTTCACTGTGAAGAATTTATATATGATGCCTTAAACTTTTATGCTATTGTATATTAACCAGAAAGGAAGTGAGATGAGTTACAGATTGATTCCTCCACCTCCCCCAGAAAATTGTGTAACAAAAAGGTTATTACAGGCCTGTAAGGTATTACAGGCCAATACACAAGAACAAACAATTCAACAGCAATTTGCTCGACATTAGGTTATATTCTCTTGTGCTTTGCTACTACTGCCCTTCTATCTCTTCATTTCCACCACTGTCATTCTTCCTCAGTTTTAGTGTCTTCACTATTCTCAACTTCAGTATCAAGCAAATCATCTTGAGCTCTGTCTACAGATTTTGAAATAAAGCATTTCTTAACCCTCACTGTAAATTCGGGATTTACTTGATGCTCCCTTAATCTACTGACAACATAATGTTGCAGGAGGATTCTCTGCTTTGCTTGTAGGTGGCAGAGCACACCACCTTGCATGAGCCAGTCTGAGTGCAAGACTTCAGCTGTCCTTTTCTGAAGGGCTTCTTCACTCCTAGATCAAGCATCTGAACTCACAATGTCATTCATCCTGACAGGATCACAAGACCAATACTCATTTGTCTGACATCTTCACAATTTGTGATAAATGCCCTTTAAGGCACCTTGGACACAGGTTGTGTTTTTTCACAGCACAACGTGGTCTTCAACAAGCATTCAACCAAACCCTCATCAAGTCAGTAGACATCCATCCTTGGCCTTAGCACCTACCAGGCAGTTATTCTTTCTACCTTGTTTTATGCTTCACAATCACATAGGATGGCAATTTCATACCATCTGCTAACACTGACAACACCGTGATAACAGATTTTGTGCCCTACACTTCAGCACTGAATAGAATGGCAAAGCAACCTACTGTCTCACTTGCAGTATCCATTTGGCTCAGTAGATAATCATGAGCTTTACACAACCCAACCACATGCCACAGAATTTCACTGAATTTTCAGTGGAGCCAGAAACTCTTAGGCAAAACCCACCATTACAATGTGTTACTTGTACATGCACCAGCCATTACTGGCCTTGAATTCTTATCACAGAACCTTTTGCAAAGTTCTTCCCTGTGAGGGTGCTGCAGCACTGGAACAGGCTGCCCAAAGAAGTGGTAAATGCTCCATCCCTGGCAGTGTTCAAGGCCAGGTTGGACAGAGTCTTGGGTGACATGGTCAAGTGAAAGGCGCCCCTGCCCATGGCAGGGGTTGGAATTGGATGATCTTAAGGTCCTTTCCAACCCAAATCATTCTATGATTCTATGATTCCTTGACCTTTTAGTTTAATTATTTCCCATTCTTATGTCTTCTTCAAAGACATTACAATTCTACAGCTTGTCCTCCCTCCTCCTTCACAATGGTGCTCACTTCTGGGAAACTTCAAAGAGTTTTATGCTGAGTCAACACAAACATTTAATTTCCATTCCTTCCACCTTCACACACTTGCCTCTGCCATCTTCTATGTTCTCCTTCCCTTGCAAGTCTCTTGGGGATTTTTTAAAATGCACATGTTATCACTAGGAGTTAAAAATTTGCACCAGAACTTCCCCTTCTATCTTTGGGGCACTTCCTTCTCTCTTGTATTTCCCACCATGAGCTGTCATTCTGCAAGTGACCTAAAAGGTGCAGAAGGTTCATGAAACCACTGGAATCACAGTGGAATTCCCTGACCTCCAGCACATCACATCACCATGAGAGGGTGAAAAAACCAGCAGTGATCATGTGCTCTCTCTCTCTCTCTATTCAATGTTCTACACAACACTGAATTTAAACTTATTCTGGAATTCTTAAGTTATCCAAGGAAAAGCTTGTCTTCCTGTCAAGTAATGACACTAAGTTTTGCCTGCCTGCTTAAACCAAATTAACCACAATTTCCTACTCAATTTCCAATATGACTTAAGATGCAAAAGCAATTAAAATGTGAAGTATTATTCTAGTTCATCACTCATCTTAGTGTGGTGCACTCAAAACAATGTAACAGTAATAATTCATCATTTTGGGTACTCACCTGTTCTGAACTTGGGCAGCTGCAAAATTTACATAGTTCTTCTTCTCAAGAAGTTTGGCCAATAGGTTCTCAATTGCACCCTTCTGGTTCTGAAAAGCTTCTTCCAGAAACTGATACCTTTTCAACATGCAAAAGATAGCAATTACCAAGGAGGAATGGGCTGAAACTCAGGGTTCCAATTTACATGTAAAGCTTTTGGAAAAATATGACAAAACACAGAAAAATCAAAACATGTGCACCAGTGTGTAAGATGCTTCAGTACTGATAAAACCCTTTGTAAGTGTCCAGAAGACTGAACCTCTATGGGTCACATTAATTCCAACTACGCAGAGAGATGATGTGCTGCATCATTTCACCAGAGAGCAAGCAATGGAGCCCCAGCTAAAGCAGACAGCAGAAACTTCAAAATCTGGCAAATCATTTTGCTGGTGTTAGATGAGAAAAATGCACTAATAGCTTAAGCATACATTAAATTATATAGAAAACCCCTATCACAAAAAACCATTATTTTCCAGCTGCTATTATACTGCTCATATTTGAATTCACTTAATCTGAAAAAAAACAATCCTATTTAAATAAAAACTTAAATTCTTTGGTACTTCCATGTGAAGAACATATCATTCCCTTTCAAGTCCTTCAAGCAAACAGCTTCTGTATCAAAGGCACCTTCCATTACTTCATCTGAAAAGAGTGCAAGTGGCTACAACAAAGGAAACTTCTGAAATTAGTTGCATTTTCCTAAAATACAAGAGGAATGAAGAGTGCAACAGAAGCAGAACATCTAAGTTGGAAATGGCACTGGGATTTAAGTAGCTCCAAGAGTTTTCATCTTCTCTGGTTTTTCTCAACTCCCCTCAAGCCCCAAGATTCCTATCGATCACTTGCCGCCTCTTGTCTTCAGTAAGTAAACTTCATGCTTTCTACAGAAGTACCAGCAATTCTTTCACTTGGAACTCTGCACTGAACACTGGACCACATTGCTACTGAAGTGGTCATTCATCCTCCTTCGGAGCAAACTACTGGGATTTCAGGTAAGAAGTAAACAGATTAAAACTAATCTTTGTTTATGCTTTATTTAGTGACCTTCATAGAGACCCCAGTTGTACTCCATGGCAGATGAAGCAGTCACCCTAACCACCTGTAATTCACATCTGCAGACAGAACTAATTTTAAAAGCATATTCTGCAAGGTAGCATATTAATAGCAAAGTATTCTCTTACTGGAAGAGCACAGGTCAGCAGAACAAGATACATCTGTTAGTTAGCATCATGCACAAAACAGATGCAAAGAAACCAACTAGAACAAGTTAGTTTACATATCCTAGGAGACCACGCCATTTTGGACACATCTTTCAGGGTATTTATGATCAAGCCTGTGAAAGAACAGGCTGTTAGTAGTACTCATTTCAGAAGTAAAAGCTCTCCTTTAGGCTGCTGTAGCAGGCTATGAGAGCAAGCACTACTCTGGAAAACACACACTAAATCCGATATTGCAACATACTGACAATACCTTTGACAGAGAAATCTCCTTGCAGATTGACTGGGAAAAGCAGTGCTACAGTGGCTGATAAATACATATTTATTCCCAGGTTCTCTATTATAACACTGCGAACGACTTTTTCAAACATTCAAACAACTCTTCAACAGAGCTGCTAAAGAGCAGGAAGTTTTAACGGATCTTAAGAAGTTCCAGCCTTTTTCTACCAGCAAGCTCTGGAAACAAACCCCAGCATTTCCTTTTAGTTGGAGTGAGGCAACGTTCAACAAACTAAAACCATGCAATTTTTCCCCTCTATACCATAAGAATATATTCATCTATGATGCAAAATTTATACCTTTACAAAAATACCCTAAATTGAACAACAGGTGCCTAAGATGCCCTTTTAAGAAATTACCTCACCCATGACGCGCTATTTCACTTTCTGCTTCTTTATAGCACCAGGTTTTCAGGGCTGTAGCAATTTCTGTTCAAGTCCTGACAGCACTGGTAATGCCAGTTAACAATCACACCAAATCACCTCAGCCCATGTTGGTTTGAATCTGCTCTTGCAATACTTCATGAAGCTCAACCAACTGATGGCTCAAAGTTTTCAGCACCCCATATAGGCTGTGCTCTGCAAGGGATCATTTCAGCCCAACAAAGAGTACATACAACAGTATTCAGGACATAAAATGCCATTTTATCCTCTGCGAATGCACACCACAGGAATTAAGACATGGTAATATTTGTACCTGTGTTCTTTGTGTTCCAGTAACTGACAGTCTCTGCATGTCAGCCTGTCACATGTTTCACAGAAAAGTTTTAACTGCTCTTGTTTGTGGACAGGACAGAAAACAGGACGTTGACCAGATGCTCCCACGGCCTCTGTTTTTAAAAATAAACCAGTTTTGCATTGTAAAAATCAAACTGACATGATCCGAAGAGCAAAACAACTCACTTCCAAGCCCAGTAACAAGCAAGAATGTGGACAAAGACAACTACAGACCTGTTCTCACGCTAAAGTTCCCATGAACAGGTTCTCATTGAAGTATTTACAGTGCCAGAGGTTTATAGCTGTTTCTGCTTTATTGTATTGAAAAAGAAATTCCTCTCCTATCACAACCACTCAAGACACTGGCACCTGTAAGAATGCAAAGCCTGTACACAACACCAGGATGGTGTACACATGGTCACAGTAAAACTGTGCAATTTCACCTGATGCACTGAAGGACGGATCAAACCTCACAAGCTTTTACACTGTTGAACGCTCTTAGCTTTTCTAAATTGTCACTTCAAACCCTTTATAAAGCTCATTAAGTCATATGCAACTCAAGTGGGAAGTGCAAAGCAAACATTGCCCATGTTAAGAGTTACTTAAACGCCAGCTGATCTGCTTCCCTTTTCCACTTAAGCAAATAATAGACAATAAGGTCAAAAAAGTAGTTCTGAGCTTACAGAGAAGTGCTGCACGGTCTTCTGAGGATACTTTGAGCTTAGCACAGAGGAAAGCAGCCTTTGGAAGATACTGCAGGTAAGGTTTAAAATATGAATGCCTTAAATGTCTTAAACATGAATGTCTCCAACATTTCTGAAGCTTGTTATATCATGCAAGTTATTATAAAGAAAAGAGAGCTCATGAATCTACAGCTGACACTCAGGAACGAGAATTTAAAGTCTCCAGGGTGTATCTTTAGTTCTTATAAGAAAGAAGGAACAAGCTCCTCCAAGAAAATCATGAATTGACACCCACCAGTCAAGACAGTTACTAAGGATCACTAGGTCAGGTCAAGGCAAGGCTACATTCTTGCCATATGCTACCACACCAGCTCCAGGCTGGCTTCCCACAAACACCAACCTACATTTCTGATACAAGGTTTATTTCATTGCAACAGCCAATTTTTGGCACTTCTGCCTCAGGTTTAGTGAAGGGGAAGCAGAGCTACAGTATCACCTTGACAGTCACAGTATAGCACTCCTAATGAGGAACATCAGTAACTCTTTGTAGGGCCCTATACTTTGATTTCACCTTAAGCATTTCTCATGTAGTAAGATTAATATGTTTAAACTTAAACAAATAATACTTCTTTTTGAACAACACCCAGTAAGACATACAGAGAAACCTCTCCAAAAATGAAGGGTTTTTTACAGAGCAAGTGAAGTAAGACCATTGCCTAAAAGAACTAACCTCAATAGAAAACTTTAACTATTAATCTGATTTTGATGAGAGTCGGCAGAAAGCAAAGCAGCTACCCTTTTGAAATGGCACAATGAAACAATCATGAGGATCTTAATTCTAAATGGAGAGACAGAGAGCAGAATGTGAAGCTCCCTCCTCCTCAATACTATCAGTCTTCATGTACATTCAACTTGCATAGAACCTACGGCCTTTAAATCTGGATCCCATTTACAAATAACACCTTCTAAGCTAAAATCCAGCGTCCTTTTACCTGTTTTGGGCATGTTTTTCACATTAGCTCAGCAGGTTATAAACAACACAGAGTCAAATAAAAGTTTAAGAATTAAGTTCTATAAAGCTGTACTTCTAACCAAAGTGCACACACACTTCACACATTAAATTTTTTTTAACTTAAAATACATTTGAACTCCACATTTACTCAGCAATATCAATACAACAGTAACATCACGCTGAATATGGCTATGAGCTTATCTGTGCATACGTCTCTACTTGGAGAACTATAATTGCTCCTTACACTTTTCGCTGTAGTTGGTTAATTTCCTTAGCCAATGGATATGTCAGTACTCTCCAGATTCAAATCCTCCATTTAGTTATTCTCCTAGAGTAAAGGATTATTAAGAATAGATCTAAATTTGTTCCAAAGATCCAAATTCTTTGCAAAGACTGCTCTCTCATTCTCTTCCTTCTGTACTTAAGAGATTTCTTGCCTTTGGACATCACACTGTACAAAGTGTGAGTAAATAACCCACTTGAGTTTAAAATTTCATTTTTCCTCCATTTTTAGAGCTACAGATTCTACACTGGCAGCTTCTTACTAAACTTTTCCCAAATCTTTGGAGAAAGGCATACATACAGTTGGTTGTTACCCAAATAATCCTCCCTGTCTCTTTTCATATGTGCCAAAGAAAAGGAGCTTACTACAGTGATACCCACACACTCACCTGAAGAAACATCCTCTTTTTTTCTGATCATATGATCTTTAGTAAATTTTACTCGCTGATGAGCTTCTATGCAAGTCTTGCACAACCATTCCCCACACTCTACGCAAAATCCAACAGCACTGGCATTATCTTCACAGCTTGTACACACCTGTGAAGGGAAACAGGCAGTTACCATCATTTTCCTGGAAAGCATTACATGTATAGACAAAGCCAGCAAGTGAATTCCAGCAAGCAGGAAAGTGCCATACCTGTTCTGACTTCTCATCGGAGCTGCTTGGTGCTTCTGAAGTGTCTTTTACAAAGTAGTTATCCACCAGATCTATCTGTCTGCATTCTTGGCGGCATATGGGACATCTGATGACACCAACTGCAAGGCAGAAAGTGTTTCCCAATTTTAAGATAGAGAACATAAAAAGCAACACTCCTAGAATCAAAAGATCATAAGAATGAAAACAAAACCCTTGGACTGCTCATTTCACTTGGATAAATTGGAACAGGCTTCCCAGGGAAGCAGTGGAATCACTATCCCTGGAAGTGTTCACACACCATATAGATGAGGCCCTCAGTACCATGGCTTAGTGGTGGCCTTGGCAGTGCTGGGGAATGGTTGGATTTGATGAGCTTAAAGGTCTTTTTCAACCTGGCTGCCTCTGTGATAAATGAACAGATTGCACAGTTGACACTACCCTTAAAGGCAGCCATAACCTACAGGTAACAGTTGCTCCTAAAAAGCACCCCAACAACAACAAACCATGAACAAGAAAACTCCCACAAACCACACGTACCTCTCTTCAGAAGAGGCTCCGTTTCTTAAGATGAGAGTGTGATAATTTCTACATCATACTCAGGTTTTACTACTGATTTCTTCCCCCCAGAATATGTATAAACCATGCATTTTTAGCCCAGTCATTTGTTCTCCCCAAGCAAATATCTTCATTTCCCCCCATTTTAGTTTGATACACTCAAGACACATGTTAATTTTTATAACCATCTATATTGTGCAGTCTGCCCCAAGCCAAGCATTAGGACAGGGTTGCAGATGAGTAAGACCAACTACCTGAAGGTTACAGGGGATTTTCCAAGTAGTGTTTGGCAGGGAAGGCAAATACCAAAAGGCACAATTTGACAGCAAAATTCCTCTCATGCCAACTACACCTACCTTTCTGAAGCACATACAACACTTTGCACTATAGATGTAAATGCATACACACATAGCTTTAACCCCAGATATAATGAGACTATTTCCCTTATAGTATCCGGCTTTGTTATCCTCTGTAATTGCTAAACTAGAGCTTTAGGTCCTCAGTGGAGCACTAAAGAAGCTGCTACATGATCCAAACTGACATTTAAAGATGTTTGAGAACAACAGACATTAAACGTTCAAGAACTTGAATTACCTCTGAGTTAGTGGTTAACACCTAGTCTTAAATCAAGCTGCTATACAACTTCATTGTCATCACTATTTTCAAGGAGAAGCTTTCAAAGCAATTGGGTATTTTTATACACAGAGACACCTGAAATGATTTTGGAAAGTAAGTGTAATTAAATGATGCTCAACTCCTTTGTGGATATGCAGTTAGAACAGCAGGACTTATTTCAGGGAGATTAATTACATTAGTAGTAAATGAGTTAATTTTTTCAAGTGCTAAAATTAACAGTGGCTTCAGAACACACAAGATTCACTGCAGAGCAATATGAATCCAAGTAAGAAGTCCCTGTATCATCAAACCAAGCATGCTTCAAGGGCAGGACGTGAAAAATAGTCAGTATTTCAGTACTACATATACAAAAGCTTTCACATATACAGTGACGCTTCCACATATGCAGAGCCTTCAGGTTTTGTTACTACTGCAAGACAACATTCTTTAGGGAATACTATAATGAAAGTCATTTATCTGCTGATGTGCATATACTTACAGACCAAAAGTTTCTAACCTGAAAATGCTCCATCTAAAACCAGGCCACAATTAAATCTAATTTTTAGTGCTGTCTTGGGCTCATCACACAAAAATCCTGCAGGAAGCCCAAAAGCATCCGAGAGCTATAATTTTTACATAAAGCAAAGTCAACCTCCACCAAAGCAAAGCGCTTTCTGTAAGGCAGGTTTGGATTTCCTTTTTAAACCAGACAAATCATTAAAAGCTTGAATAAATTCAAGCCTTTTCATGTCAAAAGAGTCGCATAACTGGCAGCCCATGGGCTGGATTCAGACCATGGGTACCTTGCCCACTGCATCTCTCTGGAAGGACACAGGGAACAGGGAGTCCACAAACACTGCTGACAAACATCCACATTTTGCAATTCCATATTCAAGCACACTTTGCACACCAGGTACCCACTGGCAATCTGCACATACCTCAATACATCATAACCCTAAGATGAGGCCTTACAATTCTTATTCAGCATATACACTTCATTTTCATATCTCAATGCCCTCACTTCCAAAGTAGCTTTCCAATATTATATGAGCAACTCATACTCACATCCTGCTCTTTGAATCTAATATAAGCCAAATTAATGCAGCATCGTTTGTACTAGAAACCAGATGGAACAGATACAGATGTGGCTGATTTTGCAAGGGGAGAGGGAAAAGTAATAAAGATCATGCTGAAATAACACACACATAGAAGAAAACCAGAAAAAAATCCTTACCTGACAAAACTGGAGGTCATTTGCCATCTAATGAAGTTTACGGTAAGAATTTCATATGAATGCATTTTAGGACAAGTTATGGCTCAAATGTTTATATAATGTACTAGAAAAACAAGGTTTCATTGCCAGTTTCAGTCCAAAATACTTGTTATGTAAGAAAACTGAAATGAAGCACAAATATCATCCTGCAGCAGAACTTACTGCACTGGTTTTCTGCATCCATTTAAATTAGAAGCTTAATACTGATAAAAACAAAACCAAACCAACCACCCACCCCAACACAAACGCTTTCAGAAAGGGCACGTACCTACATCCAAAGAATGTATCCAACAGCACACAAAAACCCCCTGCAACCCTCTTCTTAAAAGATCAATCAAAGTTGAACTAGAATTAGATGCATTCATAGATATTAGGAAGCTCAGAGTGGTTTATGATCTCCTCCAGTCCAAACTATTATCATAAAGACATCCTACACTCTCAAAGATGGCTTCAAAATAATACAAAGGCACACACATCAACACTCAAGAGATGAACAGCAGCACTGAAGAGTTGAGAATCGGCAAGTTTCTTTCGCACTTCCCATTTCAAATCCCACCCAACTCGGTTTTACTTCACCATAAAGCAGAAATGCTTCTTCCCTGGCAAAAATATTAGGAGATATAGTAAGTATTGACCACATGACGTGGAACTCAGAGGGCCTGTTTTGAACAGCAGCTCCCATCTGATTTACAGTACACTGGCATCAAAATACCATCAGCAGCATTATCTCCAGGAACAGAGTTATACTTCAGGTGCCAAAAAAGACAAATAAAAGCCCCCTCCAAACTTTATCCACAGCTGCTCTTGTGAGTATCACTTTCATGAAGAAATACAAGAACAATCAGCCTTTGGACCTAAAAGGGCACAGAAAGTAAGGAACTGTTTTACAAGAGCTGCAGGTAAGGAGTGGACTTCCAGCTTCTTACACTGCATTGAGGAGGACTCACATCACCAGTTGTTCTACTTGTTTAATCACAAACCTCATAATAAGACCTGTAACAACCACAAGCACAAACACACCATACTTGACATACACAGCTGTATGTACATTTCCCCTTCCCTGAGATTTCCAGTCACACTGTGAATTACATCCTATTCCCAGTCAATCGTGCAGTTCAAATCAGATTCTACTTTTTGACACACACTTCTTCAGACTTTATCCATAACAGCAAAAACATACTCAATCACACTTACTTCCCCTCATCTGCTGCATGTAGCATAAATCAAGTTCTGTTTCTCTTCTCTCACCCTATGTGAGGCTGGTTTCAGTGAGAGCAGGAATAATTTCTTACCTAGAGATTTGGTTTGAGCATCACCAATTCAGTAGGTAAGAAAAGCCTGCCTTGCACTGCTAACCCCACTCAAAGGCAGGCAGGTTTCACTTGCCACCTTCCCGCATCATGAGCCATTCCTCCCTACCAGAGCTTCCAAAGCCTGCAAAAGAGGCTTCATCCTTGCAGACATTTACACTATTGTAATGATCAAGCTTCCCAGTGCAGAAAGTATTTGCAAGCACTCGTGCGATTTAATAACTCAAACTTCCGTCTGAAGTTCCGACTTGGCACGTTGCAGTCCTCCAAGGAAGGAATCTCTGCCAGGTTTCATTTACTGGCTGAGAGCTCCAATAGTAGTTACTACACGTGCGTAATATTTACTTCTCACAGAAATGTAAGGGTCCAAATACTCTTCTGTATAGCTCTGCATTAGCATCCTTCTTCTAGCGTCAGGGGTTACTTTGAAATAAACCCTCCCAGGTCAGGTAAGTGAGACAATCCCACTGAAATCTATCAGAACATAAATACATTTGGAAGAAAAATAACTGCTGTGAAGGTCCACTCCTAACTCAGCTTTTGCTTTTGACAAACAATCCTTGCTTGTATCACAAATGTCACGCATTGACCTGACAACACGCTATATTTAGTGAGGAAAATGAATTTATAGCAGTCACAGACATCTATTTTTATAAAAATGACACATGCTCTAGAATGTTACCAGACAAAAGCTTCTTTTAAAATACACTGAAATTACATTTAGAACGAAATTTAAATTTCAGGCCAAGATTGTAATAAGTCCAGATGAACCGGGCATTTCTCAAGACTTAGCCTTTGCTGGGCTCCAGCAGATATAAATCCATGAGCTTCACTTACCAACACAGGAGAAAGCCAAAGAACCAAGAAAATTCAGGTGACGTATGCTAACATTTCCTAAACCTAAGATGGTCTGCACTGAGACAGCTTAAAGCAGTCTATTTGATGCAGGAGTTTTCAGATTTCAAGACTGAAAATACAGTAACTACAACTGAATTCAGTTTAAGTGCTATGTCACACTCTCCCAGACATCATACTGGTTTTAGGTCCCCCTCCTAAAACAAATTAAAACTACTTCCTGCATAATTTAAGGCGTGATTAATATATGGTTTCTAAATACACAAACAGTGGGTACAGAAGTTGAATTCAGCTATCAAAATAATTTATGATACTGGGTATTACAGCACTCAGTAGTAAATGGGTTGTTCCTCAAATTATACATACGTGCACTTTAAGTTGTAGAGGTTTCCCTTAGGCTCCCCAAAAGCATCCTCCAGCTCTTTTTTAGCCTAATGCAGATTGTGCCGTTCTCAGGATGCTGGGAGAGCCACACATTCCCTCTGCTCAGATAATCTTCCTATGAGAGACTGCAAATATCTCAGTGAGGCAGTGAAGCCTCCAAACAAGTCTCTTCCCAGGAGCGGCTGCAGGGGTGGTTTATGGCACCTGTAGCAGTCTGAAATCTCTAACTTCAAAGTAAGCCTTTTTCAGAACACTGTGATACAAACAGAAGGTGGCATTTTCTTGTAACCAGAACACTCTGAAAGGCAGAGCACAGCTGGAGAGCTGAAACACCGGTTATCAAGCAATCAGCTATCCACCAAAGAAACACACTTCCCAATGACCTAGAATGTCATTAAGCTGCATACAAGATGTTACTTTTTATGTTTAACAAGTGGCATAAAAGCATGCTTTAAATACACAAACAAAACACTTTTTTCCCCCCAACATAAACAGCCAAGATAATCTCTCACTAGTGCAAGAGGTACGAACCCATCAGTGACTTCTCTATAGCAGAGCCAGCCACAACTTTAGGTTGTGGTTTTAAGTTTTAGTCAGTTTCTTAAACTTTTGGGAATTGAGACCATTATTCTGTCTTCATTAGCAGTGTCTCTCAAGGGAGTGGGTAGGAGAAGAGATGCTGATACAGACCACAAACTCCTGCCTTCAAGCATCCTTCTGTTTTCCCCAAGAGCAGCAGCATGTTTTCACCAGGACAGGACACAGAACTGTTCTGTAGGTACTGAGGTTGCACTCAACTCCTGGTAAGTGCCTTACACAGTTATTACCCAATCAATACACGTGTCTATTCCTGTTAACACTGACAACTCTTACAGAGAAAAATCTAAAGCTAATTAACAAAGAAAGTAGGAAAATGACAAAAGAAATCCCTGTTCTTTTCCACAGCACTTATAATTATGTTATCTAGGTGTAGAGACAGTAAAAATAGCAGACAAAATTAAACGCATATAGAATTGTACAGCAAATAAACAAGAACTGAGAGCCTGCACTTAAGTGTAACCTGTTCCAGATACAGCTACAGGTACCACTACTCATTAATTCCTCCTTCATGAAAAAATACCTGCTCGTGATTAAGAAGACTAGAGAAGCAGTAGAAGTGGAAGTAATACATCATGATCATCAAAACTCATGCCAGCAGGGAAGGAACCTGCATAATTAAGCAATGTAGTACTTCTCTGAATGCTGAGACCACTCATTTTGGACCTGACTGACTGGTAAGCACTTGAAGTACCATTTAACTGATTCCATTTACAAGAAATGGCAAGCACTGTCCACAAACCTGCACCTTCTGTCTGGTCAATCCCTCGTTCTTAAGTGACCTGCTGGGCTAATGCATTTGTGCATGCAAACATGCATGCATTTTTGTGCATAATGTACCACCACACCAGATCACACGTGTCCTTACCAGTGTAGTTTCCTGGACCAAAGATGCCCATGACGCTCACATCACCCAAAAGTTTCTGATGCAGCAACACAAAGGGGAATTCTTACTTCAAAGAACAGATTAAAGCATTCTTAAGATACGTGTAACAAGAAGTGAAACTCCAGTTTACACATACGTCAGAACCTAAGGCTTTCTGTTGTTCCTACACTTGTATCCTGACAGACACAGCAAGATGCAGACAATCCTGCTGATGGCCATAAAATCAACTTAGCTTCAAGTTCTGTATCGTTCATTTGCATCTACAATGCAACATATAAAATCTGGAATTTAACAAGAGGGATCACAAGACCAAGTGCTTTAGTTACTGCATTTATCAGCTACACCAAATTCATCAGCTTTTTAAAAGCAATGGACTTTCAAAGACCACATCCTAGAGGAGCTTCTTCTGGATAGTCTGGAGGAAAGCAGCACTACCAAGCCAGGTTAATTACCTCACTACACAACACAGGAAAGGCTCAAGTCCTTGTTAAAACCAGAAAGATGTCACCAAACAAGGTCTCACTGACCACAAGGCCCCATTAAGAGCTGCAAAACCACTTTCCAAGGCCCTAATTTGGTCTGCAGGCCACAGCATGAGAGTTGCTCTATGAAGAGCTTCAGAAGCTTTTCAATTCTCTCTGAATGCTTTAAAAGAAAAGGAAAAATGAAGCTGTGATTTCAATACACACACCTAGAAGGAGCAGTTTACACTCGTTCCACAGCACAGGAGTTACACGTGCGTAGAGTACACAGACGCAGCAAGTCAAGTGACAAACAGCACTACAATGGTTTAACTCGGACCACAGGACAGACGAAACTGAAAGCAGGCGTACTCCACACGCCACCGCCAAGCAAGCCATGTCGTACTGTAACAACAGCGGGTTGCACCTCACGCCGACAGTATTTCTGACTCGAGTACTAACCAGCCGAACACTCCCTCACAGACAGGCCTGTGCTGGAGCACTCCTGAAAGCCAGAACACAACGTACAAGGCAATTCACGCTTTAATTCCAAGATCTCCCAAGTTTCAGCCCTCGCTTACAAACACGGAGAAAACTGCAGATGGGCGTGGTAAGAGAGATCCCGGAGGATCAGAGCAGCAGCAGCAGCAACGGCGGGCACCGACACAAGCTCTATCGGTAGAGCTGTCAAACGAGGCCGAGACAAACCGCGGGCTGCAGCTCGCTCGACGCCAGACACAAGAACCTGCGAGCAACGCAGAGGAATCTCCCGAAGAAGCCGGCGACGCCGCCGGCTCCCCCCGCGCTCACCTTGTTGGATGTCGCCGTTCGCCCCTCCGGGAACGGGCACGCTGAGCTGCCGCTCGGGCTCGGGCAGGCAACGCCGACAGAATGAGTGCAGGCAGGGCAGCAGCTTCGGCTCGGCCTCCCGCCGGCTCTGCAGGCTCTGCGCGCAGACAGCGCATGTGTCCAGCAGCGAAAACGGCCCCGGAGCCGCCGGTGTCAGCGGAGGCACCGGGCTGGGGCCAGGCCCTGGAACGACACCGGGCCCCGCCGCCGCTGCCTCGGCCTCGGCCTCCCCGAGACCGCGATCCACCACCGCCGCCGCCGCCCCGGGACTCCCCCGCTCCTCAGGCGGCACGGCGGCCGAGGGGGAGGCGGCCGCGGGCTCCACGCCGCCGCCTCCACCCGGCCCGGCCTCGGCAGCCCCCTCCCCGCCGCCGCCGCCTCCTTTGTTTTCCGCCATGTTTCCTCCTTTGAACCCAGCTCCCCGCTCCGCTCACGTACGGCGTCACCACGCTCCGTGCGCGCGCCTCACGCAATGGAGGCGGGGCCCGGGCGGCCGTGCGCAGCGGCGCGTGCTCCGCCGCTGAGTGTGGGTGGGGCAGGAAGGGTCCGGAAAGGACGAGTCGTGACGCAACGCGGGCCCGCCACGGCGCCTCAGAGCTTCTCTCCCATTGGTCAATGTCAGAGGCTTTCCAGCCAATCAGAGGAGGAGGCCTTAGGGCTAGGGGCGGAGCTTGCAGCAGGGAGCTGGGTCCCGCCCACTGGGGCGCTCCTGAGGCGGCTGCGGGAGCCGGGGGGAGCCGGCGGCGTCTGAGGCCGCTGCGCCCGCCTAGAACCTGCCCCGTGCGGAGGGAACGGCGGGGACACCGCGGGAGGGAGGGGCCCAGAACAGCGCAAGGGGCTGTGTCCTCCCTCACCCACCCGCTCCCACCGAGGACCAAGCAGCAGAGCGCGGTGAGGAGCCCTGTCCGCAGCGAGCATCCCAAAGACGGGAGGTGTGACCCTGCAGTTGGTGGCGGTGGAGCACCGGGATCAGCGGAGAACGGGTGTGTGTTACGATGCTGTAAGAGCTGCAGGCAGTGCGCCGTACCGGGCTGCGGTGGAGGGTGAGAAATACACGTGAGAAGATAACGAGGGTTCCTGTGACAGCCGTGTAACACGGGGCACAAAACTCCGCAGAAAAGGAGTATGAAGCAATAGCGAAGTAGGCCAAGGGGAATGGTTTTAACCTGCCAGAAGGGAGACTAAGATGAGCAGCTCTTCCCTACGAGAGTGCTGAGGCACTGGCACAGGGTGATGGCCCAGAGAAGCTGTGGCTGCCCCATCCCTGGCAGTGCTCAAGGCCAGGTTGGACACAGGGGCTTGGAGCAAGCTGCTGCAGTGGAAGGGGTCCCTGCCCGTAGCAGGGGTTGGAGCTGGAGGAGCTTTAAGAGCTCCTGCATTTGGTATTTAAAAACCAAACAATTCACAAAAGAATTAAAATACATTTAACTATGCTTATAACACATTTGAGCAGAGCATTTTGAGTCCTAGAAATGAAAACAAAAGAAGCAGTGAAAATAACATCACACAACTGCAACTCGAGATGTCTACAAAGACACGGCATCTCCAAAGGTTTTTGTGTTAACACATGCTGCAGTGAGACATCAAGGGTGAAGTCACTGGAAGTCTTGCTGGATGTTCTCCTTGTTCGCCTCACCATGCTGCTGTTTGATTTGTGAGATTTCATTTTCCAGCTGCACAATGGTTCGTTCAATCTCATAGTTTTTACTGACAAGAGACACCCATCTGGAAGGGAAAAGAAATTGAAAAGCCTTTAAGTTTTATGCAACCATCCTCTGCTTTAAAATAACAGACACAATTATTGCTGTCAAGATTTTGTATGTAGAGATTTACTGAATCAAACCCACTGACCGCTAGTATTTAAAGAGTTAAAAAATCAGTTTAGCTCAAGGAGCTGATGTGCCCTCCTTCCATATCTGTTGCTCAGCGATTCACTCAACTGTAGTAACTCTTACACAGACCTGAATTACACACCCTTTGTGCAAAGCAACAACCAGTTTTCCTATGGTAACATCCCACAACAGTACTGAAAGATCACAGAGGGTCTGCATGGGCAGAAGCTTTACTTGTGGAAGGTTTAACAGAGAACTTGAGATACTCACGTGGATTCCATTTCTCGGAGTTTGGCCCCAGCTGTGAGTTGCATGTTCTTTCGTTGCCAGTTCAGATCCTGAATGCTTTTCCTGAGGAGAAAAAAAGTCGATTTCTTTTTATCTTCTTTCTTTACAAGCTGTAATTTCTAATTTCAAAATACACCTGATCTCTAGAAGTACTATCATAAAACATTTGTGTGGCCAGGGCTGTAACTGCAACAGAGAGACGGACAAATCCCAGTACAGAACCCTGAGACAGACAGATATAGATAGATAGATAGAAACAATAAAACCATAGACACAAAACCTCCACTGTACTACAAGCAAAACTTCCAGTATTCAAACCCACTGCTTGAGGACAGCAGGCTCAGATCTGGTAATTACTGTTGTTACTGGGTCTTTCTTCCTGTGACCATGGCAGCAGCACACACAAACCTTGCACAGCCTGGGGCAAGAGGCTCACTTTCCTTCTAACTTCATTCTGAAAAATGGAGAAAAAAATTACTCACCTCAACTTCTGAAGCTCTTTCTGGGCTTGTTCTATCATATGAACCAGATGTCTAAGAGCAGAATGGAAGCAAAGTGTTAGGAACACATACAATCGCTGGATCTGACCCATTTAAGACACAAAAAGCCACCTCAATGCAAACAGCAGACAACTTGTTCTCAGTGCAATCTGTGCTGCTCACTCCTTGGGGTCCCCAATATAAGAAAGACGTGGTCCTGAAGGAGTGAGTCCAGAACCTGTGATTGTGGCTACCGCATCCCTGGCAGTGCTCAAGGCCAGGTTGGACACAGGGGCTTGGAGGAAGCTGCTCTAGTGTAAGGTGTCACTGCCTGTGGCAGGGGGCTGGAACCGGATGAGCTTTAAGGTCCCAACCAACCCAAACGTGTCTGGGGTTTTATGATATGATCTGAAGATCCCCACTGATGTACACAGGGAAACACCTCAACCACACAGAAGCTGAAGCGAGGTCCCGCAAAGCCTTACTCGTTGTACACCTTCCAGGCATTACAGCCGTGCTGCGACATGAGCTCCAGGTTCTCGATGCGCACGGCCTGGTGCTCCAGCTGCGCCATGGAGTTGTTCACGCACTCCTGCCACGCCGTGATGTCGTTCTTCTGCCCGGAGGACGGCGCCGGCAGCTCGTACCTGCAACAGACCGCCCGCTTCAGGACGGGGAGCGGGAGGCTGGGCTCTCGGGCCGGTGCCCCCGGCTCTGGGGCCGCCCCGTTTACCTCTTCATGCTGAGCAGCTCCAGGGGCTGCCGGGCCGCCAGGCGCTCGAACTCGTTCCGCATGATCTCGGTCTGCGGGAAGGGGCGGGTGAGCCGGCAGGGGGAGCTCAGCCCGGGGAAGGGGCAGGAAAAGGGGGAGCTCGGTCCACCTCACCTCGAAGGCGCTGAAGTCGTGCGCCGGCAGGTAGCTGAGGTAGTTCTTGGTGGGCCGGTACCGCCGCGTCTCCTCCTCCACTAGCGCCGCGGCCTAGTGGCGTCAGGCCATCAGGGACCTCGGCTCCCGGCCCAGCCCGCTCCCGCGTCCCCGGCCCGGCCCACACTCACCGCCTCCCGGACGCCCGGTGCCTCATAGCCCTGGTCGAAGTAGGGCAGCGCGTCCACCACAACGTCCCCCGCCACCAGCCCCGGGCCCGCCATGATGCGCGCAGGCCCTCACCGCGTTTGCGCGTCCCACCTCAGCCACAGCACACGCGGCCCGGCCCCGCCCTCCGCCCTGAGATCCCGCCCCTCGCGGCACCGCCTCCCGCTCTGGCACCGCCCCTCCCGGTCCTAGCCCCGCCCCATTGGCAGCGCGCAGGAGCAGGCTGAGGCACGGTCCGGTTCCAGTAACACTGATTTGATGGTTTAATAAGGCAGGAGCCGCACCCGGCCCCAGCCCTCCTGCAGCCACAGAGGAGTCCGGCTCCGGCCGCAGGGCAGGCGGCACCCGCGGCCCGCCGCTGGCCCGCAGCAGCAGCAGCCCCCGCTCATCTCTTCTGGAGAAACTTCATTTTACTGCCTGTGGAGAAGAAAGAGACACAAAGTGCTCAGCATCGCTGAAGGGGCAACTGAAAACAACACAGGGGCAACACACGGCAATGAAGAGGCTCTGCTCTCTTTCCCATGACGTTATTTGGTCAATAGCAAAAGTCTTGGGGGTGAGAATGGTGAGGAGCTGGCACAGGTTACCCAAAGAAGTGGTAAACAGAGCCTTGAGCAACACGGGCTAGGGTGAGACACCCCTGCCCATGGCAGGGGGTTGGAACTGAATGATCTTAAGGTCCTTTCCAACCCAAACCAGGCTGGGATTCTATAATTCATTTAAACAAATACAAATTAACAAAAAGCAAGAGTGTCCCTTTACCAAGACTGCGAAGGATTTTGTTCATTCCAGTGGGTTCAGTCCCTGGAATACTCTCCAAATACTCCAAAGCACGGACCTCAAACAGGCCTAAAAGAGAAAAAAATAGAAACAATAGAAACAGAGCTATGCCGTCTTTTAGCATGTGACAGCTTGTGTCACCAACAAGGAGGTTACAAAAAGGAAATCACGGGTATGACACAGGCTACAGGATGAGACAAGAGAGATGTAAAAATCCTTTGCTTCAGCCCTTGATTAGAAGGGCCAGAGCTACCACTGGCACCAAAATGCCAACTGTATAACTCACCAGGACAAAAGGTGTCCTAAGAGTTAAAATCACCTGATAATGATACTCTGAAAGTGAATCTAAAACCAGAGAGCAAGATCCAGCCTCACCTTTGACTGGGTTTTTTCTCAGCTCTCGGTCCTGGATGAAGCCTGCAAACATCTGTGTTTCCATGAAGAAGTGCAGGAAGTGCCGCACATTGCGCGAGACGTGAGACTTGCGGAACGGCTCCCGCTGGAACACGCGCTCCCCTCTCTCTGTGATGTTCATGTGCAGGGAATAGTGTCCAACGATCTCCACAAAGAACTGTACAAAAGCCTCAGAGACCAGGGAGTTCAGGGGCACGTCACCTGCAAGAGGGACAACAGAGGGGACTTTTCACTGCGCATTCGTCACTTTGGTCCTTCCCCCTCTGCAAAAGGAGCAGCAGTTACATTTTAGGCTGTCTCAGACATGAAATCCCAGATGCGTGTTTGATACCAAGGAAGCCACAGCTCAGGTTCCACATCCCTCTGGTGCTGTTGCCCCAGAGCTGGATCAGGATTGCAGGGGCGGTTCTCCCCAGAGTGCAGCAGCAGGCCAGAATCCCCTCCCTGAGCTGCTGCTCACGCTCTGGGGCTGCAGCCCAGCACAAAGAAGGGGATCCTGGGCTCAAGTACAAACTGATGGGTCACAGGAAAATATCTTCCTAAACTGTGTATTTCCTGTCACTCATTTTCCTATCAGAGTTGTGGAGATTTGCTAATGTGAAAACACTTGCCCGCACAAGTACCTTGTGTGTCGCTCTGCTGATGAGACAAGATTTCACTTCGTTCTTCCAAGACTTGGACAAGAGCAGCCTGGAGTTTATGGGGCAGGATCTCATCTTCATCTGATACCTAAAGAGGAAAAAGGCCATGAGAGTCTTCTCATGGTGAACTGGCAAGAAATACTCATAACATGGCTAAAACAGCTTGAGGGAGGTTACTCTGGGATATGGTTTCTCTTGCCGGGGAACACACATTTGTCTTGCAGCCACAGAAATAAAAACCATTTGCTCAGCACCCTCCCACTAAATCCTCCAAATCCTGTTGGAGTCACACACGCACCAATGTGTGCTGTTTCCGTGACACAGACTCACACTTACAACACCAGTGATAAGACACACAAAACCAACATAAAATAACCCAAATCCTTTAATACCTTTCTCCAGTTGCAGGCTGCAATGCAAAAGAGAACAGTAAGGCAAGGAAAAGGAGATGCAAATATCCTCCTGAACTAGTAACACTCCCATACATTTACAGCAACTTGTGATGCAGAAGCACGAGGTGTTCAGCAGAGATCCGCAAGTGAACTGTGATGATGATCTGTCTCCTCAACTATCACCCTGGGGAGAAAAATCAACCAACCAAAGGAAACCCACCCCAGATAGATGAGAGAGGAGAACGTGTGCGCAGCCAGACAGAAAGCAGCAAAAAGCCTTAGCGGTCCACTTCACATAATGAACCCACTCATCCCTGTTGAAATCAGGCTCAGATAAACAGCATCATTGGCTTCACAGAGCTCTGCACCTCATGCAACTTCAGTCTTGCAACAAGGATTTGTAAGCCTGTTCCCTTCTCTGTTGGTAAGAAATGCAAGATACTTCTTCAGGCACTGGAGCTTCCATATGAATACCAGCTTTTGCTGAGGTCTTGTTCTCATTTTCTTTCACTGGTGCCTTTTCCTGGCATATAACCTTGAGTGACTGCTCCTGTTATTTCACTCACCTCTTGCAAGAACTTGTCGGCACAAAGATCAACGATCAGCACCTGGGGAAGGACGTACAAAACACACAGACTCTTATAACCAGTTATGTACAGAAAAAATTCCCTTTTCTTTCTGAGTGCCAGAGGATGTCACACACCCAACACAAACCGCAGCCTGTCCATAAGAACAGTGAATAGCATTGATCCTTGATACCAGCGGGACACCCTGACATGTACCTGGCAAGTTCACCAACCTCAGCAAAGCTTGAGAGTTTATATTAAGACAGAACCCACAGAGATTATTCCAGAGGCCACCTCATACCACCGCCACTGACCCTATACTGTGCTTCACCCAATTCTCACCTCTTCTATGGGCAGGTCCTGGAGCTGTGGTAACGAGCAGGACAGAATGCCAATTAGGAATGGGGTCGGAGAGCACACAATATCAATCATAGAAGTTGGCAGGACTGGTATGTAGGTGTGTTGCCAAGTGAAGGGATAAAGCGTTGCAACTGCAGCATGGCCACATTTAGACAGAACGCTACAAAGGTAAGAGAAGCACAGAGTTGATTGTCAACTTCTCCTTCAGTACCTGGCTGCAGACACAGGTTAGAAATGCTCAGGGGAACATAACTCACACACATTTACACATCAGCACAAGCCCCATGCATCCACTTTTAAAGGCAATTCTGAGGAGCTAGGAATAGCATCAACCCAGACTAAAGAGGTAAAGGAAACATTCCTTTATCTCCTATCTTGGGTAAATAGTATACTCCAAATTCCAAGCACGCAGGTGTTGTGTGAAAAGCCTGCAAAAGCTTGTAAATGTCACTATTTACAAGTCAGACAAGCTTGCACATGAAAACAGCATCCCTCAGAAGCAGTCACTCGGACTCCATTTTTACCTTAAGTTGTCAGCTACAAAGATCACCCTCCTTTCCAGCAGGAGAGATGCGAAGACCCGAATTGTGTGAGACACACTGAGACACTTAAACAGGCATTCAAAGTCAACGTGTTCCAGTCGGGAATCCAGCGGGCGGCAGAGCTCCAGCACCTACAGGCAAGCAAAGATGCAGAGCACTGGAGGAGAAAAGCCACCACAGAGCCAAGCCAGGGGAAGGGAAGCCTGGCTAGAACATGGAATGTGGGCTCCCTGCAAGTGAAACCCCATGGCCTGGACAGTCCAACTGCCCAGAGGACTCCCAGAGAGTTCTGCCTTAGAAAGCAGGGAATCATTTCCACAGTACATGATTCAACAGGGTTTCTGTGGCAGCCTCTCTCCAGACTTAAAGACATTATCCTCACTTGCAGCACTGTGTGCAGCTCTGGTGTCCCCAACATAAGGATATGAAGCTGTTGGAGCAAGTCCAGAGTTGGCCACGAGGATGCTCAGGGGCTGAAGCAGCTCCTGTATGAAGACAGGCTGAGAACATCGGGGATGTTCAGCCTGGAGAAGAGAAGCTGCTTGGAGACCTCAGAGCAGCTTCCAGTGTCTGAAGGGGACAACAAGGATGCTGGAGAGGGGCTCTTCCTCAGGGACTGGAGCAGTAGGACAAGGTGTGATGGGTTCACACTGAAACAGGGGAGATTTAGTTTAGATCTAAGGAAGAACCTCTTTCCTGTGAGGGTGCTGAGGTGCTGGGACAGGGTGCCCAGAGAAGCTGTGGCTGCCCCACCCCTGGCAGTGTTCAAGGCCAGGCTGGACAGGTCTTGGGTGACATGGTCTAGTGAGAGGCATCCCTGCCCATGGTAAGGAGTTGGAACTGGATGATCTTGAGGTCCTTTCCAACCCAAACCATTCCACGATGCTATGATCTTCAGACTGATTTCTTACAGGCAGCATCTCTCCACAGGTCAGTTCACAAAGTGCTGCTGTGCCCAGGTTTCCATTACCTCATTTCCTGCTCCTGGCAGGAAACTCCTCACAGTAATTGTGCGTCCAGGAGCAGGGAAAGGCGCCTCCATGACACTGCGCATGAATGGGTGCACCAGGGCTGGGGACATCTCTCGCCTCTTCTCCACTTCATCTAAAATCTGCAAGAAAATGCATTAGACATTGGTCTAATGGCTTGCTGAGGCTGGAGGAGATACCAGCTTCTGTTAGAGTATCCCACGCCATAGCTACATGTGAAGGCTCCAACACAGACTCACAGCCCTTTCCTCCCTCACTTGGGATCCCTGTGAAAGCTCCCCTCAAAAGTCTGAGCAATCAAAGGGGAACAGGTACCTGTGAGTACAACTCTCCAATGTACAATGCCTTGTACATGGTAACTGAATCATCACAAGTAGTTAGAGGACTAAGAAGAGCAACACCCCAACCTCCTCCTCAGTAATCTTTCTGAAACAGTCTTCTAGAAACTCTGTGCTCCAATGATTAGAAATGAGCTTTTTTTTTTCTTATCATAAGCTTGCCTCCTGCTATTCTTCTGCAACAGCAGCTCTTCACCTGCAGTGGCTTTCCCCAGTCTCTACCTCTTTATCTACTCTCCTCATAGTGACAGGAAAAACAAGCTGAGATTCCCACCTCCCAAACCCCCAGCTGATTTTCCATTCCCAAGTCATGGAAGAAAAGGATGAAGGGGCACCATCAGTCTTATCAGGCTGATGAGGAGCCACTTTCTGACAGTAATTTGGATGAAGGAATAGTTATCTATGTATCAGCTGACAAGTCTCAGCACTAGCATCATTTTATCTGCCTTGTCAAAGCAAAGGCAGTGAAGAAGCACCACAATCATTAAGCAGTTCTAGACCAGACAGAAGCACACAGTTACTTTATGGAGCTTGCAGGTTGTCAGAGACTCAAGTCCAATAAGAAGTAACAGGTTCTCCCCACTTCACCTTGGAGAAGAGGTTGAAGCAGCCCAGGCGGCTAACAATGCAGTACACCTCAGGAAGGCGCTTCCCTTTCCCTTCTGGCTGAAAGACAACAGGAACAGGTGAGAAAAGCGATGCAATAAGGCACCTAGCACCTACACTGCAGCTGATTCACACAATTCCTTCTGCTGGAGTTCCCTTTACATTTCTGACTTAAGATTCCTGAGGAATGTTGAGTTCCAGGAGCTGTCTTTCAAGCCCAGAGCCTATTTCACTCTACAGGGGCATCATCATGATCTCTCTTTTACTCACTCAAAGGGCTGGTAACATCAGCAGCACAGGCACTACGTAACTCACATGGGAAGTGACTGCTGAGTCACATCGTGCACTTAACTGTGCATTTATCAATGCATTCTTTACCCTCAACCCAACACACAGATGCTTACCAGGAGCTTCTTGCAGTACCCAAACCAGCGGCTGCCATCCTCCCCCGTCAACACAAAAGAAAACGTTTCACTGGGGAACCAAAGAACAGTGAGGGTTGAATTCACCAGCCAGGTCAGAGACTGACAAAGCTCACAGACTATAAGCCATTTTCTTTCTGGCCACGCTGAAGAACCCCTGCTGTGGTTAGCAAGCTACTTTGATCTCTATTCAGTGTAGAAACCTGCAGCCCCTGGACTCCCATTGAACTACTACAGCTCTCTTCCTTCCCAGATGCTTCTCTGTTCTGCCAAGGAACAGCAGAAGCACTTGGCTTTGAATAGACATTACAAACTTCCTTCTTGCAGGAAAAAAGGGGCTCAGATAGAAACAGCACTTCCCCTACCACCAGCATCAGGGATACAGCATATCCCATTTTATCTTGCTCTGCAGTTCCTCTGGTCCAGCACACTGGCACCTACCTAAGCTTTCAGCATTGCCTGTTTCAGGCAGGAGTATTCAAAACCAAGTCCTTACCTTTTAAGGTCTGATGCAGGAAACCAGTCTTTGGGATCTGGAAAGCAGAATTTGGGAATGACCTTTAGCCTCTCTTCAGTATCCTTTGACTGCCTGAAGGGATGTTCAGTCTGGAGGAGTAACACATGCTTTTGAAGTCACTTAAGTGTGGTGCACAGCTTCAGCATTTAAAACAGAGAGAGAGAGCATATTCCTCACACTTCCCAATGCTGAACCATCAGATGGCTAATGCCCAAGTTTGGGAGAACACATTCTGCCTGTAGCAGATTTCCAGTTCCCTCTTGGATACTTCCCCACCTGGTAAGAAGTCTTGGTAAGAAGTGAGTAAGGATTTACAAGCATGGCCAAGTTTAACGGGGAATAAAGCTAGAACTGATCCTGTGTCAGCTTGCCTCAGTTCTATTCCTAGGAGATCTGAAGCTTGTGATGTGCAGATCAGTCAGCTGTGAAAACAGTGTATGGGAATCCTGTGTCCCAGTACCATGTGAGGGCTCAAGTCAAACCCCTCAAAAACTACAGGGCAACTTTCCATGCTCAGAACTGCCCAGAAGAGGCAAAAGGAAGGGCTTTAAGTAAGAGGGATCATATTTAAGTAGGAAATGGCCCTGAGAAGTTGAAACTTTATTGCACAAAGCTGATTATAGACCCTGCACCTTCCGTCAGCACATCCAGGTTATTCCATTGTCCCAAGCTGTGACAGCATGAAGGAGCAGTTTGGAAAACAGCACAGCATTTTCAGAGTAACAGCTGTACAAAAGCATTGATGTCCTTGGGCACACAGCCCAAGGAAGAGGGTGACAAGCCGATTACTTGGAAGCAAGGCTATTTTTACAAGGGAGACAAATCAGAACACCTCCACAATTCCTGGACAATGTTTCCTGCACAGTCCCAGCATGACAGACTGTCCCATGTAACTCACCAAAACACTGTAATTTATCTGTAAAAGAGCAAAGTGCTTCATATTCCATGCCTGTATCCTAACCAGTGGCCTCCTTTACTAGTGAAGAGTTTAGGAAAGGATACACACCATGAGAGGGAACAAAGAGTGTGTTTTGTGGGCAGGTTTCCCTGCAGCTCCTACCTTGCTGGGAAACTGCTGTATGATCTGTGGTGTGTAGGTCATCTCAGATGCCTTCTTGTGCAGTGAAACCACCACAAACAGCTCAAACAGCTGCTGTTCCTGAAGCTCTATCAGATCCCTCTCCAAAGTCTGGTAGTGTGGGTTCCTCTTGGAGGTTGATCTCAGCAGGCACCTGTGTCGACCTGAAGAAAGGAACAAACCCAAAACCAGGCTGTGGCTACCACTGCCAAGCACCTATAGGTGACAGAAGAGAGGGAAGAGAGGAAGGGGGAAGAGAGATAGGTGCATTTGCCTAATGTCACTGCTGCACTCTATGGGACTTGGGACTCCTGCATGAGCTCCTCAAGCACAGAACTCTTCCAGACAGGGGAGCACTGGCCTTGCAGCAGCTCTACAAATTCCTCTTAGAATCATAGAATGGTTTGGGTTGAAAACGACCTTAAGATCATCCAGTTCCAACCCCTCTTGGCTGATAGCTAGCATTCTCCTGCTCTTTCCACCCATCTCAGAGCAACAGGCCATGCTAAGGATGAGGGAAGTCCAGCTTCACTAGTTCAATAACTGCCAGGCCTCAGGCAGGCAAGACTGAAGCAGCATGGGCATCAAGAGAGGCAGAGCCAGTTTCCTGGCCAAGAAACCTCCAGGCTGGGATGTCCTGACAGGCAGTACCAACTCACAAGCACAGGCACAGCACCCTGATGTAAGAAATTCCTGTGGCTCAGGCACCGTGACACATTGTGGACAACTCTGAAATCGGGCAGTGACTCACATCACTGTATTTCTGCAGAGACTCTTCACATTACTCTCAACTGGAAACAGTGGAACAGTGCTCGCCCCCAAGCAAATGAAACATCTGAAAGTATGGATTTTGAGTCTGTAGCTTGGGCCTCTGATCAAACTCCGGAGTGTGGAACCAGACAAATAGCCAAGGGATTTCTCCTCTGAGGGAAAGGGCATTTCACAGCAATATATATGCAAAACACAACCACAGGAAGGAAGTAGGGGCAAAATAACCTCACGTGCTAGCAGCAAAGGTGATCCAGAGACAACCTCCTGCAAGACACAGTTAAGTGTGGCTCTACCAACCCAAAAATGAATCCAATTCTGATGAGTGGTAGATTAATGGCATTAAACCTCAGAAGCAGGGGCAGAAATAGAGGTTGATTTGCCACAGCAACAGCTCCCAGCCTTGGCCATGCTGCCTCTTAGATATTCCCTTTCTCTATCTTGGCAGAAGCCACAACAGAAGCAGTGTGCTTATCCCAGTAGAGCCTTAGCCAAATGTGTAGTGCTATGGGGATGGGACCAGCCCTCGTGATTCACTCACTTTTTGGCTGATTTTCCGTATCACTTTCATTCCCACTGGTTTCACCTGAAACACACAGAGTTTTCATTTATTAGCCATGCAGAAGGAAGATGGGCAACACCCAGAGTTGGGCAAGAGAAAGAACTTTACACTCATCACACCAGCACCATTCAGGACTGCCCACCTATCCTGCTCAAAGCAGCAGCAAAGAACAGCCAGGACCGGGCAACATGCTACAGCAGAGCTGATGCCACGTCCCTGTTACCAGTAAACCACCTGCAGGTCGGCTGAACATAGACAAAGAACAGAAACCAAGTGGCTATTTGATACCACAGTAAAAGTTAACAGAGCTGCTGAACAGAATATACTATCAATAAAGACCATACCATGGCTACAAAAATCAGAAGAACACAAGAACTTCACTTTAGAGGCACAAAAGCAATGAGTGGAGCAGTCAGAGGTGAAGCAACCTGGGGCTTTCTTCTGCTGTTTTGAAACAGCACTTTTAACCAGCAGCCCAGGCTCAGACCACAGCGAATCTGCCGCTTGTGCCAGTATTAAACTTGGGTTAAGCAAGTGTTCCAAATCTGAGCAGTGCTGAAAGCTCAGCAATTACAGCTGCAAGACATGGGTCAGCACTGTTGGGTCAGCCCAGCAGGAGATGCTGGTGCCTGGCCTGCCAGGGGTACCCCAGCATGTGCAGGAACTGTGCTGCTCAAGTGTTTATGGTGCTGGAGACTCTATACCTTTCAGTGGAGGTGCTTCTCTCCCAGCAGCACTGAGCAACTTCACCCTCTTCTTTCCACGCTTAGAATCAAAGATCTCCTGGATTTTTAGTACCAGCTGAAATCCAAAGCAGAAGCAGATGTTAACGTGGAGGTCCAGAAAAGGGCTCCCAAGTGCCAAGCAGAGCGCTCTGATTGCAGCTTAGGGTTGGTTGGTTGCTTGCTTGCTTTTCAAGTGAAGTTGGATGTCAGACAGCTACAGAAAGTTCTCCAAAGCACAAATTGGGCGAGAACAAGGCTGCTCTAACACAGTCCTTATCCCAGGGTAGTTTGTTAAAATGAGAGGATTACGTATCTTTGTTTTGCATAGGTGAAGAAAGGCAGAGGGACAGAACAGGGACACCATATCTCTCGTCCAAAGTCCTTATGCTTTCTGTTACTCCTGTCACTGCCTCCCTGGGTTCCCCCCTCAGTTGCCAGGCATAGATGCTGTAAGTGGCTCTGGTTCTGTGTGTCAAAGTAAGAGTTATGGGAAATGCAGTGAGCAGGTCAAGTCCATTCTTGTCTCAAGTTAGGAATTCATTAAATGCTCCCACTGAATGTAGGAGGGTGGGGCCCAGCCATTTGTCACCACAAATGCCACATAAAAAGGAAGATCTGCAAGAGAACCTGTTTTTCAGCTCAATCCTTTATCCACAGATCAGAAAACCAAGCTTAGGCACTTCTTTCCAGATCTATTCCTCCCCATTTTCAGCACTAGCCAGTCCCAGCATGAGGAAGCTGCAAGGAAGAGAAGAGCCCACAGCAGAAAGCAACTCTCCTGCTGCATAACCCGATTTCTTCCCCCTCCTGTACAGCCCTACCTAAAGGATTTCTGTGGGAGTTCTCTGGTTTTGTGCAGCTGAGTCACCAGGGAGAGATGCTGGGTGTGTTTGCGTGCTTCTTAAAAAAACAAAAACCAGCTTTTTTTTCCTTCTTACACTCCAACCTTTTCCTCAACCTCTCGAGCAATCTTGGCTCAATTCCTTGTGAGCAAAAAGAGTCAAGTGTGCTTCCTGCATGCAAATTGCTACCAGATTTCTGGAACAGGTTTGCTGTTGGAGAATGTTGTACGTTCCTCCTCCAAATGGAAGATTCTCCCCATCACAGCATTGCTATAATAGTGCCACCTTCTTCCTGATTTTTCCAGGGCTACAGTTCATTTAAAACCAGAGAGAAGTTGCTTGTTACCTGAAGCACTTCATGTTTGAACAGTGTTGTGCAGCTCGCCAGCTCTGCCTCTCGGTCTTGTGCAATTTGAGCAAATGCACCCAATTTCAACAAGAAATAAAGATCTGCAGAAGTTCAATTATTTTGCTGTGGCAAAAGTAAGCTGTTATAATTTCCACAACTGGAATTTGAGGCCTATGCACAAAGTGCACTGCAGTGGTACCCGCAGCTAAACTCCTAGAGCACATTCTGTGCTTTAGCACTGAGGCACATGAGCTGGTCACTGATACTGCTAGCTAGAAAGATTCTACACATCAAATGAGAGTTACAACGGAGTTCTCTATTGTGAAGGTGGATTAAAAGCCTTTCTCTAGCTTCAGCAGCACATGGCACACAGGTTGGAGGGAGCAGGAAGAGGCAGCAGAGGGGTAGGAAGGCTTTGTGAAACATGCTTCTCCCTAAAAAGCCACTCTTCACCTTTAGACTATGAAATAGCTGCAAGGGTATGTTCCTGATAGCAAGTCAGGAGCTCCAAGCCCACATGACAAGTAACCAAGAGCCCAGCCAGCTACCCACAGCAGCCCCACACTGTCAGCCACTAACAACCCAGTGCCTGGAGCAAGAAGATAAGCGTCAGTCTGAGAAGTCATCAGGAACAGGAGACATGTACATACAATTGTACACAGCTGGCCCTTTAGCTCCCTGAGAGCTTTCTCACATTCCTGCACCACATTCAGCACAAACCCAGCATCACCACACTTCATGGAAGCAGTAGCAACAAGGCTTAAATGACAAAGCACAAGGAAGAGCTCACATTCACACACAGCACTGATTGCCAGGTGAGCACCCAGTACTCCATTTCCAGACTGTTGGCCAACAAACCCACCACTGCCCCAGCTAGAACTGACACTGGTTTCTGATCCCCAAATACCTGTCCTGCTACCTGGAGGGGAAATGGTTTGAGCAGAGCCACTTGTCCACACACACAGCAGGGCCAACCAGCATTCACCTGCCATGACAAAGCACTTAGAAGGTGCTACAAAAGCAGCAAGATTATGAAATGCCATGCAAGAAGTAAGGTTTCATGCTTAAATCTCACCCAGGGCAAGTTCTTTCTCCTGCTAGCAGCCTCTACTGCTTGGAACAGCTTCCACTCAGACAGTGTGACAGGCAGGGTTGTGTCCTTCACCATTTTCCCTTGGAAACTTGACTGGGAGGGCTTTGGCTCAAGAGTCTTGCGACTGAGGAGGGGAGGTTTTGGGGGAGGCTAGAAAACAGCATCAGAAGAGATGGTTAAGCATGGGATTAACCTTTGGCCCAAGGAGTCAGATTATAGATGGCAAACTTCCTGCAGCCTCCTGCTCTACCAAGCTCTCCATCCCACCCCACATACTCAAGCATCTCATCAACCCTCTCTTGTTCCTATTCTTTTGCTCATTATCATTTACATTAATAACAAACAATAAAACCCAAGGTAAACCAATGATGTAGCAGTAGGGAATGTGGGGTCAGGGCAGAGCACAAACAGGGCCCAGGTGAGGACGACTTTCTGTAAAGACATGACAACTTAGCCCCCTCATCCTACCTTGGGAGCTCTACTGGTGCTCCGGTGGGGTGGCAGCTTCCAGACAGATGGGACCTTCCAGAGGGGTAAGGGCAGCACTCTGATATCTTCATATGGGTTCTCTTTTGCAGGACCTGGAAAGGAAAGGAAAGGAGATCAAGTCCTGCACTCTTGCAAGGGATGTAAGCAGAGACAGGGTGCAGTTGCCTGCCAAGCTTTAACAGGGCCTGAGAGAGACTTGGTTGAAGATGGGTTAGGTTCCTAACACTCAAAGTCCCTTCTAACCCACTACCATCAACCTGGCAAACTGTGCATGGATTCAGCAAAACAAAACACTTCTACCACTGCAGAGAAAGTAGCTTTACTGCAAAGCAGCTGATTTTGACAGTGTTCACACTGATCTCTGTGCAGCACTCAAGCAAAGCATTTGAAGAGCTTATAAATCAGTTTAGCACAGGCCAATTCTAGAGCCCTTCCACGACACCTGAAATCAGGCTGTTCACATGTAGACGGTTACTAACATTAACAAAGAGCCCCAGATGGGGAAGACTTTATAAGTCACAGAGCTGGAAAAGGCCTCAATGCATTCTCATCTTCATTCCTCCCTCCCCAACAAATTTACTACCCTTAAATAAAGCGAGTGCATCCCCCAGAAGCACAGGCACATACAGATAATGTCCTCATAGATGTTGTCTTCTGACTGTGTGTAGACAAGCCTGGATCCTCTAGTGCCATTTATCTCTTCTTGAAGCCTGGGGGGCTTGGTGGTTGCCATCCGGTTGCGGAAGCCCTGGATGTCCTCAAACTCAAAAGATTTCCTAGAGGAAAACCAGTGTGACTTCTTCTAAAGGCAACTGCATGTACGAGTGAATTGCTCTTTCCAGCCCACACAGAGTATGGCCTCCCTGGGGCCACCAAGCACAGGGATGCTTCACTCTGGACTCTGATTTCTAAGTGCTGAGGTTTAAGCCCAGGCAGCAGCTCAGCCCCACAGAGCCGCTCACTTGCTCCCACCCAGTGGGATGGGGAAGAGAAGCAGAAGGATAAAAGTGAGACAATCCCTGGGTCAAGATAAAGACAGTTCAACAGGTAAAGCCAAAGCTGCACGCACAAGCAAAGCAAAATAAGGGATTCAGCCATCTCCAGGAATGCTCCATCGCACACAGTGGTGACTTGGGAAGACAAAAGCTGTAATTCCAAAAGTCCCCCCTTTTCTCCTTCTTCCCCAGATATTCATTGCTTTGAACATACAGTGTGGCTCAGTTGGGATCAGCTGTCCTGGCTGTGTCCCCTCCCAGCCTCTTGCTCAGCCTGCTCACTGGTGGGGCAGTGAGAAAAGCAGAAAACACCTTGAGGCCGTGTGATGACTGCTCAGCAACAGCTATAATACTGGTGTGTTTGCAATGCTATTTTCACCACAAATCCAAAACATAGCACCACACAGGCGATTATGAGGACAATTAACTCTATCCCAGCCGAAGCCAGCACACCAAGTGAGTCCTACTCACTTACACTGGGAGATTTTTAAGTTAAACATGAAGTTAGAGGCTCCATGGCCAAGCACACTCCAAGCAGGTACCATGAGTCCCATCCTGCCAGAGAGGCAAGAACCCAAACCACATTTTGCAGGCTAAGCACTTGCAGCAGTCCTCAGAATTAGGACACTGCTTTCTACTGGAGCTCACCTACTGCTTCTGTGAAGGGTGTTATCACATTCGTGAGCTTCAGTTCTCATACACTTGGCCGCCACTTCAAACTCATGGCTCAGAGATCACAAAGGAGCTGGCAGGGATTTAGCTCATCATCATAAAATCTGGGTTGTTGCTGCATGCTTGGCCATGGTGAAAGAATGTTTCAGAAGTCCTAGTCACATCTCCACCTATCATGTGCACACTCCTCTAGCACAGCTGCCCTAGGCAGCTCTTCTGTAAGCAGAAGTAGCGTCAAGCCAGCTCGGAGGTGTTTTAATCTGCAGTAGGGACCTATGGATGGGGAAAAGGGAAGTACAGCCAAACCTGCTGCAACAGGAAAGCTGGAACATTGAGCAGGCACACTGCATAAAGAGAAAGCTATTCTGTAATCCATAAACTGCAGCTAAGGACAAGCTCAGGGCAAGAAGCAGGCAGCACCCTCCTTGGGACCAGCACATTGTCACTCAACTCTGTTGAGTCACACACCTTAGGGTGTGGGACTAACATCTGTTTGGAGCTTTCACCCTTCTTTTATCAGGCAGGGGAACAGGTTGCAAAAGAAGTGGTAAATGCTCCAACCCTGGCAGAGTTCAAGGCCAGGCTGGACAGAGCCCTGGTCTAGTGTGAGGTGTCCCTGCCCACGGCACAGGGCTGGAACTGGATGATCTTAAGGCCCTTTCCAACCCAAACCATTCTATGATTCTGTAATTATCAGCAGCAAAAGCAGTGCACAAGCAATGCTGGAAAGGGGATGCTTTCATCCAGAAATATCCTCTCTCCATCAACAACACTGGTACTAGCACTTGTACAAGGACACTGTGGCAAGCAGGCTGTTGGAACCCATCTAGAAACTGATTTAAGGAGACACAAGAGGTGAATCACTGTACCTCTGGGTCCTCCCTCTGATCCTCCTGCTGGCTATTCTCTTCTCAGGGTTGTTGGAGGATGACACCGAGTCTCCTCCATGCTGCTTTTGTACCTGAGCTTCTCCGGTAGCACTGGCATCACCACAGCTTCCAGCACCCTTTTCTGCTAGATAGCGGAAAGTCCTGCGGGGCTTGGGTGGTGGGACAGCAGCAGGAGGTGGTGGGACAGCAGCAGGAGGTGGTGGGACAGCAGCAGGAGGTGGTGGGACAGCAGCAGGAGGTGGTGGGACCTCCTCTTGCCCCTCAGCCTCAGAGTAAATGTTTTTCAAGCTCCTCTCTGCCCTGCAGAGAGATTCTGCTCCTTTGATTTCAAGTTCTCTTTCTGTGGAGCAACAGCTCCCTTGCTTCCTCTGAAGGTCCAAGGGAACCGCTGGGGCTTTGCCAGGCAGATGGGGATCTACTCTCCTCCACAGAGCTTGCGAGGTGTAGAAGTTCCCTGGGGGCAGCCTTGCTTCTGGGTCAAGGAGGCCGGCTTGAAACTCTCCTTTCTCCTTGGCTTGGGAAGCTAGGCTGTATACACAGGGCTTGAGGTCACCACAGCCACCAGTCTGCAAGCAGCCCCATGCATCTTCCCTGAAGTCCAAGCCCAAGCTCTTTGGATCTTTGGACCCAGTCCTCCTGCCCTCCTCTGCATGATCTGGCTTCTCTCTGGGCAGAGCATCACAGCTAGGATCATACTTGACCCCAAAGTCTTTCAGCTGCTGTTTCTCATTGCTGGAGCACCCTCGTGTCCTCCCCTCCCACTGGGAGATCTTCTGCTTGATGTTGCGGCAATGGCTCCGGGAGAGGGTCTGCACAGCGGAGCGGGAGAAGCTGTTGTCCACTGACCCTGTTGGGTGCATAGCAAGTGCCAAGGTGCTCACAAACACCCCATCTCCAGCCTTGTCCACATCCACCTGTGTCCCACACACATCAAGCTGACACGAGGCTCCAAAGCACACACTGGTGTCCAAAGGCCCCTGGGTGTCAGCTCTGCAAGGACAGCCTGGCAGCACAACCTGCTGAGAAAGAGAAGAGCCATCAGCTGAGCTCCAGCCATGCACATCACTGCTGCTCTGGCAGTTGCTGAAGAACATTCCTCCCCAAATCACATGTTCCAGACTGGTTTCCAGAGCATGCTGCCCACAAAGCCTGTTTGTGTAGCACACTTCAGGGCGGGCTAACAAAAGGAAAGAGAGGTCCCACTGGCTTTAAAAAACCAAACACAACAGCACAACAGGAACAAAACCCAGCCAGGGATCCCAAGGGTCCAAACTCAAGGGAAGCATTTAAGAGCAGAGGAACACAGCAGCCCAGTCTGTCTGCAGCAGGGCCCTCAGCCAGCCCCTCTGTTGCTTGCTTGGACCGCTGCAGGGCAGGCAGGAGTGCTCAGCTCCTCCTGCTGCTCTGAGCACCTTGGGCAGCACACAGCAAACCACTGCAGCAGGATGTGTTTACAAGAGCTCCCAACGCAGCAAGGTACCACATGAGCTCCAGAGAAAGGGAACCCCATCTACTTCTCCAGAGTCAGCAGCAACAGGATGGCTGCTGCTTCGTGCAGAAGGACTAGGCCAGTTGTGATGACTGGAGAAGAGGTTCCTCCTCGTGGGAGCGTACTCCTGCATCACAACACAAGTAAAAACCTGTTCGATGTTCTGCTTGTCAACACCTGACTTAAATTTGCCACCAAAGGGACAGGAGGGCAGTGCTGCCCAGCCTGTGGCCTGCAGCCAGGGCAGGTGTTAAAAACACACAAGAGGCCAAAATGCAGAAGAAATCGGTGAGTTCTCACGCTCAAGAGGAAAACAATCTGTTTAGATCAGCAGAGGAGAAGCAATGCTAAAGAAACACTCGAACATCTACCCAAACGGGAGCTATGCTCTTTAAGACTACCCCAAAGTGTAATCCAGAGGACAGAGCAAACAGTCCTCCAGGCAGTACAGGACAAAAGGTGGGTGAAACTGCCAGGATGACCCTGGGTGGCTGCGCAGACCCAGCACCCACAGGTTCAATACGACTTCAGTACAGACACGTGGTGTCCCCAGCCTCAGAGAGCTTTGGCTCTGTCTGTAGCTCTCTGGGATCCCCCGTACCCTCAGAACTCCTGACCAGCAGCACCAGGCCTGTCTCTGAAGAACAGAGGTGAAGCCACCACTGTGCAGATGGCCCCAGTGCCAGCTCCAGCACAGCCCAGCATCCCCTCCCCACTCCTGCCAGCGCCGAGGTGCAGGCAGGCCCCTGCTGATCCCACCACAGAGGGGAAGGGACAGGGCAGAACACGTTGAAGGATGACACAGAACACACAAAATCCAAACCCAGCTACCCCCTTGTCCCAACCCCCTGGCCAGGGGTACTGCAGTGCTCCTGTGCTCAGCTGCAAGACCCTCTTCCTGCCCAGCCAGGCTGCTCCAGGCAGCAAGGGGCCCCTCCTATAAATAGACATCGTTTCCAACACATCCTGAGCCAGAACAGAGCCATCCTTCCTCAGTGCCTGCCCGCACAGCTCTGATTAGCAGACAGGAAAGCAACTTTCCCCTTTCCTACACCATTGCATTTACTCTCAATGCTGCTCCTGAGGACCTGAAGCATAAACCAGCAAAGAAGCAAGAGCTCTGATGGGGAAATCCAGGTTAGCAGAGGGGTGAAACAACCTCCTTTCAGTCAGTACAGCTTCAGAGCCACCTTTATTCCCTGCCACGTCTTCAAACACGGGCCCACTGGATGAGGAAGTCATGCAGGGACAACTCACACAGGGACAGGACCCCAAAGAACCTTGCAGTGAATGGGCTTATTCACAGGATTAAGCACTTCAAGGCCACCATATGCACTGATGGAGCACGTGAAGCTCCATGCTGACAGTAAGTCCATGTGGCTCCCCTGCTTCCCGACAGCACTCGCAGCTTTCCTCTCCGAATACACCCTGGGGTTCAGACCAACAGCCTGGCAAAACATCTGCATGCAGCATCCATGAGGCCATCCAGGCAGAGCAGACTGAGCAGCCTTGGTCTCCTTTCTAGTTGGGTCCCACCCCAGAGCTGCCTGTGCTGTGGCAGCTCAGGTCTGCTGGCTGCCAGCCTGCCCTAGGTCCTCCCTCCAACCACTCACATGGGTAACGGTGCAATAACAAGTGCATTTGCTGTAGCTTCCTCAGCCAGTCTGACACATTCTGATATAGAGCTATGGTCCAGGTCAGCGTGGTGCTCCTGACCTCTCCTACATCACTGCCTCCATGATGAGGCACAACCAGCAGGTCCCAGCCAGCATACAGGTACCGGTGAGACTGCAGGGCTGCCTCTGGTTCTGCTCACTAATGAATACCCAGAGTTCAAACAGTTCACCTAGTGCTCAAGCAGTCACCCAACTACCATCCAGAGCTACACAGACCCATATGCAGAAACAGGATCCACACTGAGCTCATTTCCTCTGCTTTGTAAACCTACCAAGTAATATTACTTCTCCAGCCAGTGAAGCTCCACGTACTCCCTGGAGAAGCAGTACTACTTAGAAGGTGAAGCCATAAAGTTCACTCACCTAAGAAGCTGTTCAGGTCTTTCCAAGGCATGTCACCGATCTTTGCACCACCAGATACAACTAGAAACACCCAGCTCCTGGCTCATCTTGAACACAGAGCATAGAGCACAAGCTTACAGCACCCACGGCTCTCCTGCTCAGCCCTGGACTGTGTCTTCCAAAATAACCATCCGAGGAGGAGAAGAGTGCAGCTCTCCACCTGCCTAGGCTTGCAAGCTGGTATCAAGAACTAGGTATTTAATCTAAGCTCATTACAAGAGCCAGGGCAAGAGTAGAGACTGGTCTTTGGTAAGGAAAGAGCAGACCGAGATGGTCCAAGCTAATAACCCTCAGATAAGCCAAAACCCAGCTTAGGGACACAGAACTGGTAGAGACCACCCGGGTGAGAAAGCCAGCACTTGCACCTCAGGGACCACACACCCCATTCCTCTCACAAACCAACCAGATTTAACATGACTGCTTCTCTCCTGACCTCTACTTCCAAATTCTTCCAGTGGCTTCAGAATGCTTCGCAGTCTTTCCACAGAAGCCAAATGTATCATCTGTGCTGCGTGAGCAGTCACAGCGGTTTGGTGTAGTTAAGAATGCTGAATTAGCCCACTCAAGGTGGGGCTTGGGGTGAAGAGAAATACAGTCATTTCCAGACAAAGCATCGCACATTTTTCCCAAAAGAGAGCCTCTTGGATCCACGCTGTTTGAACACAGCTCCCACCTCTTCACCCTGAGCAGAATGAGGCACACTCACACTACATGATAGATAGCTCTGACTCTTTTGTCCAGTTCTGAGAGCCAGAAGGCACACGAAGCATTTTCCATGCAGCGTCTCAATTCAATTCCATTTCCTGAAACCACACACTCCAGGAGAGAATGCTGCCACTGCTCTCCAAGAATGAAATACTCTGATGCTGAGGTCAAGCCCACTGCTCACAGGTGCTGCTGACACCCCACACCCCCCCTCTTACCACCTTCATGCCAGTAGCTGATCAGATAAACAAAGGCACGAACACACCACCTTACCTTATCCTGCTGCACCACGGGCATGAGAACACACAAATCACTGCCTTGGCAAGCCCGTGCAGTCCTGAAGCAATCCCTCGCTCCCTTTGTGAGAGCCGTGCCGCTCCAAACCACCCAGGAGACCTCCTCCTCACCAAGCCTCCTGTGCTGGGAGCCAAAGAAAAATCGCTTCTGGTCTCCTGGAGCCTAGGGAAGCTGCCAGCTCAGCACTGGAGGGATGAGGGGGCAGCCAGCACAGCAGCAAAGACCCCTTCTAGAGTCGTCAGCTACTCCCATTCTGTTCAGCTCCGGGACGAATCTGAAGCTTTTCTGAACCAAACTCCTGCCATGCTGATGCCTAAAGGACATGGGCAGTACCAAACATGCAGATTTTATATCAAAATAAGTAACACTTCAGGAATGCAGCATGCTTAGTCATTTCCATCTCGATACAAAGCAGCTCTAGCTATTAACTCGTTCAAAGCTTCTGCCTGTCATGCTGAGAAACAGAGCTCCACCTCATCAGACACACAGCCCCTGGATGTAGTAAATGTGATGTCAATCTTAATTACATGGCAAAAGGAAGTTAAGTCTGACCTCTGCACGGGCCCCAAGACTTTTGTACTGAGAAACAGATGGATCTTTCAACTTCCAGTCAGTTTTTCAAGTGACAAAATCCAAATTCTTGAAAGCCAAACTGCTTTAAGCATGTAAGCCCCGAAGGCGGCTATAGCAGAGGGCACCTAGACAGAACCCACAACACACTATTTTTAAAGTCATGGGTTTTAACCTGACTCACAGGATCTGAACTCTCGGGTTAGCAGGACTGACTCACACTACACTACAGGCTGGCCCCATGCCCCAAGAATGCTGCAGCTTCACACAAGAACTGAGACCCAAAGTAGGGACAAAGGAAAAGTTAAACTCAAACAGAAGTCATCCTGGAGCTGTTCCCTGGTGCAGCTGTAGGAGATTCCAGGCTTCCCTCAGGGCTGGCATCACCATAAAGCCACCACCACCTTTATGTTACAAGGGCCACCACAGGCACCCTGCTCAGTGCCTTTCCCTCACCACTGGACCAAACCCCTGCATCCCCTGTTCGGCTGACAGAGGGCACACCGGCTTGTTCAGCAGGTTCTCATTTCTCTGCCCCACTCTCCTTTCCCATGCAGCAAGGTCACCACTCACTCCCCATCCCTCTTTTCTATAACTGACAGACAGGGACGGCAGAAACCACAACCACCATTGCCCAAAGACACATCTCCAGGAGCGGTTTTTCCTGCAACTCTTTACACTTCCTCATTCGGGCTGGTGCAAGTCACAGCTGTCAGGAGAAAGAGTTCCCACCACTACTAGGGCTTTATCAGAGCTATGGAAGCCAGACGACAAGCTGCGTTCAGCCATGGTAACTGGAAGAGAAGGATCTACGCAGCGACCAGAAAAGGCAAAAGGAGGCTGGTCCGGCATAGCAGCCTACACACCATGCCCTCAGGCAGCCCTGCCAGAAAGGATCTCTGCAACACCTCATGCCTGCACACCTCAGTGCAGCAAAGCGCAGGTACCGAGTGCTACCTAAACCGTCACAACCTCCTACTAAATCAATTTGCCTTCAGGAAACTGCGGAGGATCACAGCGTGGCTGAGGTGGGAAGGGACCGCTGGAGGTCAGCTCCTCCAACCGCTGTTCCAGCGGGGCCACCTACAGCAGAAGCGTTTCCTGATGTTCAGAGGGATCTTCCCGTGTCCCAGGTTGTGCCCATCACTGGAAAGCGCCCGGCTGGGTGCCCTGGGCGCACACCGATGCCGTTCCCACACACACCCCGTGTCCTCTCCGTGCGGAACAGGACGAGGGGCCGCGGCAGAACACGGGGCTGGAGACTCAGCTGAGCGGGCACCCACATCCCCCGCTCAGCTCCCTGCCCTGCCGGCGGGCAAATGCTCCGGTGAATGCTCCGCGGGACCCCCGCGGCGGAGCTGCGGGACCCGGCATCGGCATTCCCGAGCCGGGGATGGCGAGCCCCGGCCGCAGCACCGCTCCCCTCCTCGCTCAGGGGCGGCAAAGGCCGCCGCGATCCTTCCTTACCCGGTCCCGGCGGCACCGGCAGCGATCGGGCCGCTGCCAGCAGGAACACCCGGAGCCCACCCCGCTCCGCCAGCGCGTCCCGCCCGGCCGCCCCGAGCCTGGCCCCGCGGACAGCCCAACCCCCCCCCCCTCCGGGCCGAGCCGCC
>NDXB01011004.1:26364-116132 GCA_002631895.1 Agapornis roseicollis | reverse complement strand
GGGCCCCGCGGCCAGCCCCACCCCCCCCCCCCTCCGGGCCGAGCCGCCACTGCCCCGCGCCCTCACCTCACCTCACCCGCTACCACCCGGCCCCGGCCCCGGCCCCGCGCTGCCTGGGAGCTGCCGGCGCGCACAGAGCCGCCCGCCCATTGGCTCTCGCTGCCTGGGAGCTGCCGGCGCGCACAGAGCCGCCCGCCCATTGGCTCTCGCTGCCGTCCGTCAGCGCCAACCCCGCCCACCTCCACCGCCACCTCCGCCGCCGCACGGGGGCGCCGACACCGCCATTGAGAAACCCGGCTTTACTGCGCGGCCCGCTCCGGCCCCGCCCCGCCCCGTCCCGGTCCGGCCCCGCCCCGTCCCGGTCCGGCCCCGCCCCTAGTCGTTCTTGAGGCATTCGGCGATGAGGTTGAGCTCGTAGCACCAGGTCTCGTAGCGGTAGGCCATGCGGATCTGAGCCACGTTCGTCTTCCTGATATCGTTGCCTTGGGGCCCCTCTTCCTGGTAGTTTTCACCCAGGAACTTGGCTTTCTCCTGTCAGAGAACAGGACAAGGGCTGCAGAGCCCTGAGGCGCCCTCAGCTCCCTGCCCTGAGCACAGCCGGGAGCGTTGGGACCTGTGTGCAGTTCTGGCGTTCCCAACATAAGGACATGGAGCTGTTGGAACAAGTCCAGAGGAGGCCACGAGGTTGATCATGGCCTGGAGAGAGGCTGAAAACATTGGGGGTGTTCAGCCTGGAGACCTCAGAGCAGCGTCCAGTGTCTGAAGGGGGCTAGAAGGATGCTGGAAAGGGGCTCTTCATCAGGGACTGGAGTGACAGGACAAGGGCTGATGGATTCAGACTGAAACAGGGAAAACTGAGCTGAGCTCTGAGGCAGAAACTCTTCCCTGGGAGGGTGCTGAGGCGCTGGCACAGGGTGATGGCCCAGAGAAGCTGTGGCTGCCCCAGCCCTGGCAGTGCTCAAGGCCAGGTTGGACACAGGGGCTTGGAGCAAGCTGCTCCAGTGGAAGGGGTCCCTGCCATGGCAGGGGTTGGAGCTGGAGGAGCTTTAAGGTCTCTTCAGCCCAAACCAGTATCAGATTCCATGTGTTGCAGACCTGGTCCTCATCCCCAGGCCTCTATGTCCCCTAGAGGGGCACCCACCTCATGGGACAGGCCGCACTGCAGGATGCTGTTCCTGGCAATTTCACATATGTCACAGGTGCTGAGCTTGAAGACCTGGGCAGCGATGGCGTACTCCTCCATGAGGGCCTCCTGCAGGCACAGCCTGTGTTAGAGGCACCACTACAGCCACAGCCACCCCAGCACGCTGGACTCTGCGCAAACACTTCTGGCTTCCCAGAGGAATGAGCCCAGGGATAAGCTCCCGCTGTACCTTGGTATAATGGAATTGCATGGGGTCATCTGTAGAAAGGGACACCATGAGGCCCTTGTGGTGGTAGTCAGGCAATGGGTTCTTTGCGTACTCCAGGAAGAGGCTGTTGTTGCTGAGTGGGGACATAGCAATGGGAATTTGGGCAAGGAAGTACAGGTACTGCAACACAGGGGTCTGCAAAGATGAGCAGAGTTGCCAGGTTAGGAATACTGTTGCTGTGCCCTTCACCTTTCCAGGGTCCCTCCTCAGTAAGCCTAGTGCCCCAGCTAGGAAATCCAACAGAGATTGTTCACATGTGCAAGAAACAGGCAAGGGAGCAGTCATCCAGGGAGCACAAGAGGCCAAGCGAGTTGAAACCTGTCCAGTTTCAGAACTCGTCTGGCTCCAGTGGTAACAAACATATCCAGCGATAGGTCTGTGAGGCTGAACCTCTGAAATCTGAGTATGTTTCTCAGCTCCATCCCCAAACATGCCTGGAGAACATCCCTCCATGCCTCGAGGAACCCACAGAATCATGTAACATCTGTCTGAAGCCAGGCTGTGTCAGTCTAAAGCAGAGGTGCAATTAACACAGCTACAGTGGATGCCAGCTGTGTGCACGTGCTCTTCTGCCATGCCTGGGCTGCTCTGTGACAGACTGCTCCACTTACCTTCTTGAGGTTGAGACCATGCGAGATGTTATCTGCCGTCATGAAGGCTGTAAGCAGATGTGTGATGGCCCCAGCTTCCCCACAGTGCGGACGGAAGAGGAACGTGTTCATGCCACGCTGCCTAGGCACATGGAAGAAGAACTCAGAGCAAGCAAGCAGCAGGGGTAAGTAGCTGTGATGCAGGATTCCCTGACTTCAGGTCCAGCTCTGCCCCCCTAGCAGTGAGTCCCCAAGAATCCAGCTTGACCTAGGAGCACATTACTTATCATTCCTCATCTTGAGCAAGCTGCTCTAGTGGAAGGTGTCCCTTCCCCTAGAGGGTGGAACCTCTGGGTGCCACCAACCCAGTGGCAGGGGTTTGGAACTGGATGAGCTTTAAGTTCTCTTCCAACACAAACCAGGCTGGGATTCTATGATTTGTGCATGCAATAGATAGATCTCTGCAACTCCAAAGTTTTCATCCCAGTTCATCACACTTCCTACAGAGGAGTGTTTGGATGGCTCTGGGACATAAAGCTCCAAACTACACTGGTGGCAGACCATGGGGGCTCCCACTTTTCCACACCAACAACCAAAGAGCTGAGACAACTCATGAGGCAGACCTGCTTCTGCCAGCCCATCACATGTCCCTTAGCAGAACCTGGGCCTCACCTGCGTAGGTTATTCAGCACCTGGATGTTGGCATACATGTAATATAAATAATAGGTGTAGGATGGGTTCTTCTCCGAAGTCCATTGCTCTGGCTTTGGGCTTCTAGTGCTGAACATGTGTCCACTATGCTTGGATTCATCATCCACGCTGTCAAAGCCAGTGATCTGCTTGGCAAGGCAACAGAGAAGCTGCATCTCAAAGCTGCCCCCCTCCTTATGCCCAGGCAGACCAGCTCACCCTGCCCAACTGCAGCTTGCCATCACCCCACTGCAGCCGGTCCCATCCCCGACTGGCCCCAGTGACGTTTTCCATGGGTAATTCCCCATTTCTTGTGCACAAACAGGAAAGTGAATGTTCATCACATCCTGACAACATCATCAGGTGGCACTCACGTGGCGTAGAAGGACACTCAGTTGTTTGTGGGCTTGAGGGTTGATAGTTGCCTCAAACACAGGGACAAAGATATTTTCCAGCATTTTCCCAAAGTGTGGGAGGAAATTCTTAGACCTGAATACATCACTGTAGACACAGACAGGGATCAGCTGCTAGCAGAGGAATATGTCCCCCTGTCCCCACAGTCCCTTCAGGATAAAAAATGAGATAGAGTCTACTTGTTCAACCTGGAGAGGAGAAGGCTCTGGGGAGACCTTGGAGCAGCTCCAGTGCCTAAAGGGCTTACAGGAAACCTGGTGAGGGGCCTGTAGGGGTAGGACAAGGGGAATGGCTTTAACCTGCCAGAGGGGAGCCTGAGCTGAGCTCTGAGGCAGAAGCTGTTCCCTGTGAGGGTGCTGAGGCGCTGGCACAGGGTGATGGCCCAGAGAAGCTGTGGCTGCCCCATCCCTGGCAGTGCTCAAGGCCAGGTTGGACACAGGGGCTTGGAGCAAGCTGCTCCAGTGGAAGGGGTCCCTGCTTATGGCAGGAGTTGGAGCTGGATGAGTTTTAAGGTCCCTTCCAACCCAAACCAGTCTATTATAAGGCACAGGGCTCTCTCAGACCCACAGCACATACTAAATCCTGGGTACTTGGATCATCCACTTCATGTTGGGGGAATAGATGTGGTGTTTGGTGAACCAGCTGGCTAGCTTGGGCCACTCCTCAGCTGATCGCCCATAGATTGAGAGGCGAGGCTCCATGTACTGGTACTTGGCATCCTCCAGATCAGATCCAACCTCCTGCAAACCAGGATGCAGTTGCCTGGGGACCCTCCAGCCTCTGAGCACAGCAGCACCGCAGCTTAACTGTGCTCTCCTTCTCTGTATTCTTACCTTGATGATGGTAGCAAAGTACTCGCCATTGATAGCATTGTCTGTTTTCAGATAGAGGTCACGCAGCTCACTGGCACCAACGGGGTTGTACTTGTCATTGAACTTGTCAAAGCGCTGGAACGTCTGACGTCCCTGTGGAGGGGAGGGTCAGGGTAAAGGCTACACACACCCCTGATCCAAACAACCCAAAATGGGGAAGCCAAGAGCTGCTGAATCCTGCCACAACCACCAAGATATCATGGGTGCATGGGAGGGGAAAAGCTGTGCCTACACGGGGGGGGTGTAAGTGTGACCTGAGAGTGGTCTTATAGTAAATACCCTACCACTTACAGCATGGACATCCAGAGAATCCACTGTCAGGTCATAGGGATGCAGATTGAGCTGCTGGAAAAGCTGTTTCAGGGTAAGCTGTTTGCCCTTGGCATCATAAACTATGCGTTCAGCATCCACAAGGTAGGATTTCTTGATAAAACGCAAAAGATGCTTCTGGTTCATGCAGGCTGCAGCATGGATGTGTGTGTCCACCTAAGAAACCAGAGGGACAGCTACCTAGTTTCAAATTGGGAAGCTCGAGTACCATTACAAGGAGGCCAACAAACCCCATATATGAGCCCAATATGTGTGGGGAGCTCAGCAGATGAATGTAACATGCTTGAGGCCAAGAGCATCCCAGTCAGCACCATCCTATTAGCAGCAACAGTGTAGATGCCACAGATCTTGACTCTAATATGCAGTTGTCAGGGCAGGGATGGCACCCAGACAGCTCATCTGCAGAGTCACCAGGGCTCTAAGCTTTGCCATTTACCTTCCGGCAGTTGTAGAAATCCCGGTGGGGGTTGTTCTTCAGCTCTTTGATCTCATCCATCTCATTTAGCATTTCATGCAATTGGAACTTGGATGAGAGGAACTTCAGGCGCCGATGAGCATAGGTCTTACTAGTGAAAGCAAAGGGCAGAACAGTGATTTGGCTCCTTCCCCCTCAACATAGGAGCATGGCACATCAAACACTAGGATACAGCTTTCTCCTGAAGTGGAATTGTTCATGCTGGCCTGGCCCTGCTTCCCTAAGGCACTTCTCCTGGCCCTACTACAGAGCTTCAAAGGAAGGCCTGGCCAGGTGTGAGCATACCCGCAGAGTGTGTCTCCAATCCCTCAATGCTGGTTTTGCTTAAGACCCCAATCAAGATGGATGACAAGAGCCAAGGACACTTTGGAGACCAGCAGGCTGCAGGTATGCCATCGGGGGCTCCTCCCTCTGCCCAGGAAGCAGAGGGGGCAACCCTGGCTCTGCCCTGACCTCCTCCTGCCTGCTGAGGCAGGACCTGTTCAGCTGCATCCAGCAGTGCTGGGTTGTGCACTTACACAGGCCCCTGTGCAATCAGGGCCAAGAGGAAGTTCATGTCATCAATGAAGTGCTCAAGGCTGGGGTAGGGCAGATCCTTTGGCTCATTTCTGTCAGCTGCTGCCTTGTCTTCATAGATGTAAACTACACCATCCTTCATCTGAACGTGGTATCCCAGGTCCTCACCAAGATTCCCAGTGTCAAAGGGATCCTCTCCATCCTTCACTGGTGAGGTGAACACTGGACCAAAAGGACAATACCATGAGGCACATGCTGCCAGCCAGAACCCCATGAGCCTGCCTTGCTCTCCCACCACAGGCCAAGGGCAGAGACATCCCCGCCACTGCCACTGAAGAGGAGACCAGGGCAGGCAACTCTCCTGTGCAGCACTTCCACAATCCTGTCCACCCCATAGTGAAGCCAGAGAGGAAACCCCCCAAGTACCTACCTGGGCCTGGGCCAGCATCACTTGCCCTCCAGACCTCGCCCTCAATAGTGCGCAGGTACTGGGACGGGGTCCTGGGGAACCTCTGCAAGGACTGGTGCATATGCTTCTCCCGGATGCACAGTGCACGGTACAGGCCCTTGCAGACAACTTCAAAATCTTCCACTGTCACCTGCAAGAGAGTTGGTGCTGAAACAACCTCACAAGGGAGCCTGCCTGCCCAAGAGATACCTGGTGCACTAAGAGAAGAGGAGGACAGTTTTGTTCACAGTAATCCACAGTGTTCAAGGCCAAGTTGCGTGGGGCTTGGAGCAACCTCCTCTAGTGGAAGATGTTGGTGATAGGCAAAGTCCTAGACATGGCAAAGGGAAGTTCCTCATGCCAGAACCAGTGAATTCCCCGTCATCATCTTTTACATTCCTCATTGCAAACTGAGATGGAAGCTAGGTCTGGGCAAAACACTAGAAGTTATTTTTGGAGCACAGGCTGTAACTGAAGCAAGACCAGGAACATACACTGACCTAATGTGTCAGTAATGTCTGATTTACTGCACAGGCAAGTGCTTTGGGCAGTCAGGAGAAGTCAGAGTGGCAGCACTGAGAATACTGTGCAGCAACTTCAACCGTTCTGGGATTCTGTAACATGCACAGATCTCAGACAGTTGTGTGCAAGCAAGTGCAGGCTACAACGGAACGAGCATAGCCCATCCTGCCATGGCCTCCCCTCTGCCCTGTCCAGACAACCCCATGGGGAACATGCAGCACTCCACAGACTCCTACTAAGGAATTCATCTCTGGATCTTCCAGGGCCACAGCAGGGTACCATGAGATGCTCATGAGACACAAACGGAGCTGGGAGACACAGACTAACCCCACTGCAACTCATACAGACTCCAATGACACTGGGCACTACTGAGGGACAGGCAGTGACTGTATGAGGTGGTGGTCAGTGTGGGGAAGGGTACAGCCATGCAAATACCTACCCCGGAGGCGTAATCCCCTGTGATCTGTACCCGCTGGAAGTCAGGCACAGTCTGGTACTGGGGGGAGGTGGAGATGACTTCTTCAATAGTAGATAGTTTGGTTATAGACTTCTGAGCCACAGGCACTGCCAACGCTATCGTCTTCATGCGGAATAAGCGCTTCTTCCTGCCAGGTAGGAGAACCTCAGGCACACAGCACTGACCACAGCCACATTCCAGCTGTGCACTACATGAACCATCTCACTGGTGCTTTCTAAGCAGCTCCAACAGGCAGTGCCAGGAGTATGGGTCACAGCACGCATAGCAGCCCCAGACTTTCAAGCACGATCTTTAGGAGTTGCACCTTTCCAGAGAAAGGTCTCCAAGTCTCCCTCTGCAGCAGCTCCATGGCCATTGCTGTGCTGACACCTAAGAAATAGGCCACGGGTGTCCTTCTGTCCAACAGTGGCAACAGTTGGAGAGGAAACCCTGAGGTACCTGAGAGATGCCCTGGGATTACCAAGGATTTATCCCAAGGATGGTGTGAGCTGTTTTCACAGGCACTGATTTACGTTCCCCAGGTCTGGCTGGGGACGTGCAGACAACACTCCTCTCCTTTCCCCAGTTGCCCTGGCTGTTGCTCACCGCTTTTCTGATGTGGCAATGCTGTCCTGAAGTATCATGTGTTCTCTCATCTCCTGGTGTAAGATGGGACAGATCTCTTCCACATCGAAAGGAGAGATCTCTTGCCTGGTCTCCTCATCTTTCACCTCAGAGGCAAAGACCTTCTCTGCAAAGGAGCGCAATGCCTCATCCATCTCTAAAGGGAGAAGAAGAGTGCAAGGTCACATAGGCATCTGGTTTGCAGCCACTGTAACAGCCCCCCGCAGCATCTTAGTTCTCAGCTAAGAGGTGTCCCTAGGACACCTACACCTCCATGCTGCCTGCAAGACTCTAAAGTTTGCAACAAGCTTAACAAAGCCTGGGCCACATATGGAGGGCTGGAGACATGCCTGGGTTCCTCTGGTACAAACCACAGTCCAAGAGTGACACAAAAGGCCAAGAAAGCAGCCCGTCCTTACAAAGGGCACTGATAAGACCATGCACAGAGATAAACAAATGAAGGCTGGCAGAGCCCTTACAGCTGTAGGAAGCTGAAGACCCACTTGCTCCATAAGGCATCAGCCAAGATGATGACGAGGTATAGATGGAGACAGACAGAACCAGCAGCTCAAGCACTTAGCTCCCCCCATCCCCGTGCAGCTGAAGAGCTTCTAGCTGGAGAACCCTCTCAGCCCATCATGTGCACTGTGCTGCAAAGGTGCCAGCTAACATGCCCCTATGAAAGCCACCACTGATATAAGGTTGACTGGAGCTTTATGAAGAAAGAGAAAGAAGGGTTAAAAGCTCTTCTACTGCCAACAAAATACCGTAACACATGAACCTCAAGGGCTCCTGTGGTACCAGCTTCTGGAAGTGCACATTTGGACAGTAATCGAGCAGGTTTTGCCAGCAGTTGGCAGCTTAGCATGAAGCATAGTGAGGAAAACCGCTGGAAGATGGAGGCCACCACTGGCACCTCAGGACATGGTCAGCAGATGACAATCGAAGCAGACAGGACTGACAATGTCAATAACTGAGGTGAAACACTGGATCTGTCCCCTCACGGATCAGATCCTCTTGGAGCAGGATACTCCAGCCTAACGTAAATTTAAAAGAAGTTACTTTAGGCTGGATCTCTGTTCAGAAAAAGGGAAACGGAACCAAATAAACCTCAAAGGTGTGAAGAAGCTCAAGGGAAACTGCAGAATGTTTCCCTTCTTGCCACAGCGGACAGAACTCCTTTATGAAATGTTTATCTCCTGAGCAGGAGCTCAGGGCTGCAAGGACAGTGTTTGGCAAATAGCTTTGTATAGCAAAGGAGCAAAAAGCTGGAACCATTCCATAGAGGAGTGAGGGGCACAGCTGGCGATGCTGAGAAACAGCACCTTCTCCAGCTGCTGGAACATCACCATGATCCTGTAACTGCTGCTTGTTTCCAGTGATCATGTCTAGGCAGTGACACAGAGGAGTGTACAAAAAGCCTGGAAATACTCACCTTTGTCTTCTGCTGTTTGAGATAAACCAGAAACAAAATGAAACACACATGATCTGAGATGAGCGAAGGACAAGTTTAGCCAAAGCCTTCCACTTGCAAAAGAAAGAACAGAACTTGTCACTTTGTACAATATACAGATGGAAGTTCTGTGTTGACTGTTCCACAAAAGCACCCCAATGGTGCGCGCACAACGAACCACAGAGCAGATACCATCAGACCTGAGCTCTTTGGCAGAGCTTCTGCACTGCAGCTCTTCAAGGGAACAGCATTTCCTAGAATCCCCATCACCTCAGTCAACACCATAAGCAACTACCAGATACCCGACCATCTAACAACACTGCGCTGTCTTCGAATGTCTCTCCCTGCACCTGGGGATGCAGAAGAGCGCAGGAAGAACTGATGAGTGCAGAGCAGCATTCTCCTGCTTAACAGAGAGCAAATGTTTCAGTGATTCAGAGCACGGGGGCTGCTTTGCTGTTTTTTCATCCATCTCCTTTGTGAAGATCAGGGTGGATGGGAACGTCGGAGATGCTGAAGTTCATCCTCCAGCTGCTTGTGGTCACATCTCCACTTACCCGCTCATGGGATCGAATTGCTGAGACAGTTGCACAGATCTTCATGCACAGTTATAGTGTGGCATCGATATTTTGGGGTGCAACTCATGCCCTTTGCATCTGACTCAGCAAATTCAGACTAGAGCTCTGGCATCACAAGCTGCTGACTTGCCAAAGCCCAGCCGGCAGAACATGCACTCATGGCACTTGAACTCCATGGATTCATTTGCAAACCAAGCATCCCAGAAATGCCTGCTTTGACCTTGCCTCTCTTTTGTGGATGAAAATGACCCTCATGAAGGTCAACAAACTCCCACTGGTGTTGCAGGGCCAGGCTCTGACACAAGCTTCAGACACCAGGACAGTGTCTATCACACCACACAGCACTGCAATTCTAACCTACTCTTATCGGAACTGTTTGGTGCTGATATTCCTCTGCAATGGCATCACATGTCCCTCTGTGCTGTTCTGCAAAGCCTGACTGGCCCTATGCCTGCTGCCCAGCTCGTGTTCCCCATCCCTTGGGACTGCAGCACCCCCGCATCATCCGACCTTAGCCAGGTTGACCAGAGACTCCTGAAATCCCTCTGCCCCCTTCCACAGTGATTTAATGGTGTTGTTACAGGATCCAGTGCACTGCAGGAGAGGCAGCATTTTTATTCAGTACAAGCAGAGCAAGATTTAAACAATCCCAGACTGGTTTGGGTTGAAAGGGACCTTGAAGCTCATCCAGTTCCAACCCCTTGCCACAGGCATGGGCACCTTCCACTAGAGCAGGTTGCTCCAAGCCCCACACAACCTGGCCTAAGCAATAATGTTTCTTTGCTGCACCATCCAAACAGGAAGAAAACCACTCAAAGCCCCCAGTGAAGTGCCCTGGGCTTCACAGGTACCACCAGAGCCACTGGGGCTCCAGCCTGCCCAGTGGTTCCTGGCCTTACTACCTGCAGTTTCAGACCTACCTGGGATTCTCAGCTGGGACATCTTTGCAGCAAGTCTGCAGAGCCTCAAGTAACACCCTACTATAACAGAGCACAAGCAGGTGATTGACTGCACAGCAGCCTCACACTGATTTTACTCCTTTCCCTTGCCTGTAATCAGACTCCTGCTCTAAAAGGAGAAGGGAGGTCAGCTCTAAGCCTATTTAAAGTGCAGCCACAAGCACTTGCACTGAAACAGGTGAAGCCAGGGCTCAAATATAACTTCTTTAACAGAGGCTTTCATTTTATATTTAGCAGAGTAGGCTGAGGTTTGCATTGTTTTCATCAGCACAGGGGATGGGCACAAGCGATGAGCTCTCACTAACCAGTGCGCTGCTCAAAGACGATGTCTCCTGAGAGGGGTTTTAGCAAAGGAAATGTCCTCGCATCTTCCCAGCTGAATCGATCAAACAAAAGGGAAGTTCATGGAACTGTGTTTTGTACCTGAGCTTTTCAGGAACTGCTGTTAGAAAACCGTGTATCATAATAGTAAGGGCGATCCTCAGCTCTGTATATGGTAAGCCATAACCAAGGTGTATCTCACAGAGTACAACCAAAGGTGTGGCAAGGAACTGCTGGTTTAAGCTACGCATAGTGCTTGGATGCAGCAGAGCATGGTTTCAGTCTGGAAGTACTTCTGCTTGCTTTAAGTAGATGCTTCCTAGCATCCAGGCATTGCGGGCTGTACCCAGTCCTTTAGGGGCTCTTCAAATCTACTTCAGATCTCTCATGATGCTGGAAAACAGCTTCCATCTGAAGGAAATGACCACAATCTGTAGAGCACTGCATATTGCCAGGGTAACTCTGAGCTCCTGACTCAGCTCAGCTTCCTGGTGGGAAGCGGAAAACCCTGACCAGGTCAGAGGGATACAATAGCTTTGATTTGAAACACTCTTTCCTGTTTGTTTCTACTTCACTTCTTGCTAGAGCTGACAAACTGCACTGAAATCAGGACAAGCCAAGCAAAGCATCCGGGCCACAGGCTTGCTGCTCAGTTCAGTGTGGCTTTGGTCATAACGCTGAAGGGAACATCAAAACCAGCACTCCTGGAAAAGCCAGCACTGGCTGGAAGTGTACGTGCATGTAAAGGCTTCCTGTGCTGGGTGGCGTAGGAATAGCTATGCAAAGACTCTGACCTCGACAGCAGTTGGAATGAGTGGTTCGTATAAGACACAGATCTAGAAACCCATCACAGATTTTCGCTGTAGGCGCATGGGAAGCTCCTGGCACAACTGTTCAGTGAAGTCAGACAAAGCTGAGACCTGGCGCAGAATCAGACAGCATCCAAAAGAATCCACAAACTCTCGAGGGTCACTGTTTGATGTGCACAGCTTCAAACGTGCTAGGTTACAATGAAGAGATCCTCCAGAACTGAGGGAGTTTTAGCTCCGCTTCCCACACGTTCACTGAATCCCAAGGATATAAATAGATTCCTCCCCCCCCAGATATTTGCCCCAACAGGGCAAAGGTGTGATGCTGCCAGAGTCTTCATCTCTAATACCCGGTCTCATACCTGTAGGTAGCAGCCTCCCGTTTCTGCATTACTCTTGTTCTCACTCTACCCAGATTCTGAGCTCCCAACACCAGGTTATTGTGTAACTGCTTCATTTAAGGTCAATAACAATTGGCTCCTGCTGCTTTGCTCCCCCACAGGGACCTTTCTGGATAGGTCAAGACCTTGGGATTCACATCTGAAACCAAAGTTAACCTTTAGGGTGCTGGGGTCGTCCCTTCTCAGGAGGTCTCTTGATCCCACAGCTTTTTTAATCACGAGGTCCATGTAGTTGGGTTCATGGTAGAAATATGAGTAAAGCTTGAGTATGCGGTGCTAAAGTTAGATCTGAGCCTCTTTAGGCTGAAGTATTGAGTACAAACAAGCCATCTTCTTGCTCTTTCTCAACTGCAAAGGGATTCACACCCAGAGGCTTCATCGCAGCTCTAACACCACCCCCTCCCCATCTTTCCATCTGAGCTGCCTCCATTCCATGCCAGTCTGGTCAGGGGAAAATGCCAGAACTTTGGAGCTGAAGGCTCCCAGAAGCCCAGCAGAGCAGCCCTGCCACAGGGGAAACTGTCCCTGTAGAAGCAAGTGTTGAGAGAAAATGGTTTCAGTTCCAGAGAAGTATTAACAGAGGGGGAAATCCCATCCTGCCCGGATGTGCTGTGCCTTTGCCCAACAGCTCCTTGCACTAAGGACCCTCAGCAAGTTCTTTCCCCACATTCCCTTAGTCATTCCCTACACAGATCTGTCCAGGGCTGCTTAAATCAACCTCTGCTCTGGAATGCAGCATAAGTCAGGAAACCCTTCAGGTGTGAGCTAGTTTGTAGGAGCGGATTGTCACAGCTATCCTTCATAGCAAAGGAAAGCTTTCCTAACACGCCAGGAAAATCCTTTGCTTTTAAGCACTCACCTGTATATTCTGAATTTCTCCTTTTGGAATAGGCAGCTACTACTGCAGCTACACAGTGCAGGGAGTTTTATGCCCTCTTCTTAAGTTCCTTGCTCAGAAAACAGACTGGAGTCTGGGCTTCCAGAGGCCTGCTACAATGGCTTAAGAGAAACACACTCAAAGCACACTTTCTGCATGGTCCAACCCCTTATTGCAGGAAGAAAGCCAAAGGGGATGTATTTTAGAAGACTGAATTAAGCATCTTAAAAGCACGATTTGGACACAGCAACAACTTTATAGGTGATGTCACCTTGGAATGCCAAGTAAAGAAATTCCTCCTTCCCTTTCTGACTCAGCAATTATCCTTTTCCAGGGCAAATACAGCAGAAGTAGGATGAGGGACCCCACTGTAAATGTAGAGACTCAGCACTAACTCAAGACATGCACAGATTGGTGAAGTCACTAAAACTGGACTGTGGAACAAGCCCATAGCACATCTCAAAGCCACTCTCACTGCTTGTTCATGCTGTAGTGAACATACAAATACAGCTGTTCGTGCCACATTGCAGAAGGGACGATCCAAGGAAACCCAGATCCCACAGGGAAAGCAGAGAGTATCATGATAAGCTTTCTCTGAGCCAGCTGTGGATCCCGTGCCCAGCTCACCTCCAACAAAAGAAACAACCAAAGAATTCAAAGTTTTATTATTTAAAAAAAGCTATTTAAGAAGCAAAATAACTTACTTCAAACCAAATGAGATGCGTTATTGGAAGCAAATAATTATACAAAGTAACAAGAAGTTAGCCCTTGGATAAGAAGTCCAGAACCCAACAGTTCCCTACAATCCTGGAAGTTACACACAAACACCGAACTCAAGGCTTGGGGAGTAAAGAGGACCACATAATTCCAACTCCCATTACTCTCCTTCCCCACATAGGATTGAAGCTGCTTGAAATGCAGTTCTAAGTCACTGCAGTAAGCTCCGATGGCTGGAGCATCACCGTGAGCATCCAAAGTCCAGCTGATGGCAGAAAGAACAAAATCTGAGCAGTGCTGTCTGAACAAGACCATGGCATGGGGACACAAACAGGAACAAGCCATGAAGTTCCACTCTCTCACAGTTAAACAGCTGCTCGTGGGCCATAACAACAGGAACCTTTGTTTTCTTATTGGCACTTGTAATTTTTCAACAACTTTACCCTTTTGCTGCATTGGACCTCTGAGTTGTTCCTGCCCATTTCCCCCAGCAGGACGGGGCAGTTCCCTTGGCACCAACACCCGGTTTTGCTGTTGGTTCTAAATAACATCTGGACTAAAGTTACAAACCCCCCCTTTCCCAGGGACTTGTGCAAAATCTTCTGTGCTTAAAGTCTGAATCATTCCCCCAAAGTTCCTGGGGCTCTGTCCTTCCATTTGCCACCAAAACCAGGGTTCTCTTACAGACAGCTGGAAATGAAGCACAAACCCTGCGGTTGTATCACTGTACATCTGAAACTAAAACCATGCAGATGGGAGGGAGCAAAGCCTGTGCAGATCAGCTCTGCAGCATCCCCTCCAAGGCTGCAGAGGTGAATCCACACTGACCCATCCTTACCAGATCATCTTCACTTCTAAGGTTTTATATAGGCCAAGAGAAAGGGGACCCCAAAGCCAAGGCAGATGCGTTTGCCAGTTCTCAAACAACTCTGAGAAGTCACAACTTGTGGATTTTTCACAGCTAGTAGATTTCTGAATGACAGCTATAGCATGCCCTGCAATGGGGAATTATGCTGACGAACCTTCATCCAAAAGAAACAGTTTTCCATACATGAGCACACAACCTCCAAACATCCAATGCCAGATGAAAAATGTTTCCTACGTTCACAGGCTCTGACCTCTGCAATCCAGTTTGCCAGGAAGGAAACTCCCAAGTTTCTCAATAAGCAAACCCCATCGATGTAGCCAGATGACAAGACCTCACCATTCAGACACAGTGCAAACTCCACACTGCTGCCTCTTCTGTGCAGCCAGATGTGTATCCCAAAAGCTGCCATTTTCCAGATGCAGTTTATTAAGTAGAAAACAGCGTGCCACTCGTGTCTTTAGAAGCAAACAGTCATCTGCTGCCACCGTGCTGAATGCTTTCATCAATCACTTGTCTTCGTGCACCAAATAAACCCTGCTTACAGCCAGGACAGCTTGCAGCGAGGGTAATCCTGTCACATTTAACTTGCAGGCATGAGATCACCTTCAGATGCACTCAACCCAAGTCACCATTTGTGTGTGTTGCTGGAAAATAATGTGTTGTGTGAAAACATTGTGGGTTTATTTTTTCATCAGTGTCTCAGCAGTCACGGGTAAAACAAACTGCAAAACGTACTTATAAGGATTATCACTGATAAAGAAAACCTGATGCAGATCGAGCCTCTTCCCTTCCAAGAGGAGAATTAAGAATGCAAGTAGGGGAGGGAGTAATATTAAAAGGAACCATTTCTTCTCTCAGCATTCACTGATTTCTAATTTCCATTTGAAACTGAGAACTCCAAGTGAAGATGTACGAATCTAACACCAAACTGAATTAGGCCTCTTGCAATGTCTCTGCCCATGCTGGGTCAGCAGGCTGACTGCATGCTCCCTCTGTTGGCTGAAGAACCTTTACCGCCAGATACCAGCTGGGAATTCAGCTTTGCAGTGGGACACGGACTGACCACACAGAATAAAACCCCATAGCACAAGAACTGGGGAAAGACACAGCATTCCAAGGAATGCTGGCAGGTTTTGCAACACCGACCACACTTGTACATCCCTATTATAGGAGGTGACATGTTGTTCTAGGAAGAACTCACCCAGCTGATGCAGGAATTCTCTTAGAACGAGCCCAGAATTCCCGTTTGTAAAACACCACCTCCTGCACAGTCATGGCTGAACTCGCGGCCTCCCTCATTTTGCAAGGATGCTGCAATCAGTAGCCAGCTCTGTTTCTGTTCTAGCTCATTGCCTTCTCCCCTCAGCCTGGATGTACATGACAACCACTGCAGCAGAGTCAGCCTGAAATCCCATACCCCTCCCTAACACAGAGACCCTTCAGCTACATTTCACAGAGAGACAATTTGCAGAGACTGTGTTTTACAGTCTGCTGGTAAGAAAGTAATTCAGAATAAAGTAGTCTGCAAGTTACAGAGCTGAGTAACAGCTGTGCAAGTTCTTTAGCCTCCAGTTATTGGATTAACTAGTGAGAAGCTGCCCATAAATGCTGGCAGTTAATGTTAAAATGAGCGTCTAATTTGGTCCAACTCAGAAGAGACCTGAATGCTGCAGAAAAACAATACAAACAGTTCCACCTACAAAGAAAGTAAAAACCAGAGGCAGGATGGCCCCCTCCCTAGCTCAAGAATCTTACAAGCGCCTGCTGGATCTTCAGTCTATGAACTCTTTCATTAGTATCCTGTCAGGTAAAGGTATCACCCACACAAGACTTGCCTGCTTCAGACAATAAGCTCCCAAGAAATTCCAGTCCTTGGGGTTTTCCTCAACCCAAGGGAACAGGGCAAAACTTCCAATCTTCTTAGCAAACAGGCACTTAAGTTAGGAAAGAGAACTCCTTTTTATTACAGAAAATGAAGGATCAGTTAAGTGGTACTCCTGGCACAAAGGAGATGTTGTAAATATACCGTAGGGGTGCACAGAGAGCAGATACCAATCTGATACGTGACAGGAGCATCCATGGTGGCAAAAGCATCTCTGACATAAGCTGCCAAGCAATGATCAGTGCTACTCCTCTGACAGTGCTGCAAATCAGAATCCAATCGAAAGGGGACAAACATCGCTTCTAGCTTTTTACTCTAGAGGTAAAGTGTCATCTTTTTCACAGCATTTAGTCTCTGTAGTTTTCTTGCGACTGGTTTTCTTCTTGACCAAACCCAGATAACACAGTGAGAAAAGAATCCCAGTTCATCAAGAGATATGAATGCTCTGTTAGCTGAGCAAGGAGGTAGATGCCTCAGATGTTCTTTTCAGATGGAGCACAGAAAAGGACCTTGTGCTAATTAACTGGTACCAAGATTCTGGTCACTGGCACCAATACTGCAGGGCATCAGCAGGAGACACAATACAGTAGCATCGAGACTTGTCCAGCAGCTACCTCTGAACCACGTATTCTTGGCATCTGGAACAGAAAGGCATCTCTAATTAGCTGCTCTCTACCTTGTGATGTGCAGAGCAACAGTCCCGAACAAATCTGCCTGTTTTTCTGGTGATAAGCAACATCTTTCAGGTAACTGCTGGAAAGAATTTCAGTTGGGGAGCTCCTAAAGTTCATAACTTGCATTAGTTTATTTAGTTAATCTTCAGACAGTAAAGCAGAGCAAAGCAGCTTAAGCTGCTCAGGGGTCAATCAATCACCAGCAAATGGTGACTGCAGAACTGTGCACATTCCCTTTCTAGTTCAGGTGCTTCTTGTGTATAAAACAAAAATGACACTTTCTCCAAATAGTCAGAATGATTTCCCAAAGGGAGGAGACACGGACAAAATGCTACAGAAAGCCCAACAATGATCAGTAATAACAACTGACTTTAAGCTCACCTTATCACATCACAATGCAGGACAATCCCATGCAGCCTTGATTCCCATCCTCACTGCTGTTGAGCTTTTTCATCCGGTACTGCCGGATCTCTCTCACCAGTGTGTAAAAAGCATCTTCCACGCCCTGAACACAAAGGATCCAGGTAAAGTATTTTCTTCCCTGATGCATGTGAGATGACTATTCTTTGCATCCCAGAATCTCTTAACATAGTTGAAACACCTTACCTATACAGGAAGAGTAGTAGCCAACTCATCCTATAGCTCATAAGAAGGAGACACTAGCACTTAAGTCCCAAACTCTTGGCTTATGATCTTAACTCCTCCTCAGAGGCAAACACTCAGAGGAACAGCCATTAAAGGAAACCAGGCAAACTGTAACTGTAGAGGGGTCCTGCGCAGGAAAATTCCTTCTTGACTCTTCATCTCTGGTTTAGGATTCTTAGGATTTTCTGGCTGCTGCTTAATAACTGCAGCTTTTCTGCTTCAGTCCACACTGCAGTGGGCAGAACCAGGCTGACCACACAGAGCCATGTGTCCAGTGCAGCTCTGAACAAACCTATTCATCCACTGGGGAAATCCTTCTGTAAACATAATCCTATAAGTAGCCTTTGTTAAGCCAAGAAAACTGAACAAGTCTGCGATGACTAATGGCAGGCTGACCATGCCCTAGCAAGAGCAGATCATAGAATCACGGAATGGTTTGGGTTGGGTTGGATAGGATCTTTCCAGTTCAATCCCCTGCCACAGGCAGGGACACCTTCCACTAGAGCAGGTTACCCCATGCCCCATCCAACCTGGCCTTGAACACTGCCAGGGATGGAGCAGCCACAGCTTCTCTGGACACCCTGTGCCAGCGCCTCAGCACCCTCACAGGGAAGAATGAAGCTCTCTTTCAGACGTGAAGCTGTGGCTGCCCATAGCACATGGGAAAATGTGAGACCGTTCTGCATTTATCATGCAGGAAAAGATCAGACCAGAACAGAAGCATCTTACCTGTCTTGTTTTAGCAGATGTTTCTATGAAGGGGATTCCATAGCTTTTTGCTAATTCTTGAGCCTGTTTTGTGTCTACTGTTCTTGTGGGCAAATCGCACTTGTTCCCAACTAGCACCATTGGCACGTCATCCGAATCTTTCACTCTCTTGATCTGTTCTCTTAAAAAAGACAAGTTTCTAAAAGTTAGGAGCTGTTTTCTAAATATAAAGACTTACTTTAGTTCAGCATTTAACCAACCTTGTGCTACAAAAATAGATACTAAAGCTGGACAGGACTCAGGAGTTCTAACCTACAGCAATATGTCTAGTAATTTCCTACACTTCATCTTCTTGTCCACATGTAACTCCACCATTCACCTCCTTGTCCATTTTCTTAGAGATCATGTTCTGTGGGCTCTAAATATCACTGGATTAAAACAACCACCCAGGTAAGTGCCCCATTCTCAAAAGACTACACAGGTATTAACAAAGAACACAGATAAGCTTGAAAAACTTCCTCAAATAACCAAGAGGTTTAATATTTGTCTATTATTTACTCGTCACTGGATTTAAGAGCAATCGGGTCTTGTGCCTTTTCCGCTCTCTGCTCCAGTGGCACAGCCCCTGATCATACCTGTAAAGGTTAATATCAGCAAATGATTTACTGTTGTTAATGGCAAAGACACAGAGGAATCCTTCCCCAGTTCGCATGTACTGGTCCCGCATGGCGCTGTACTCCTCCTGCCCCGCAGTGTCCAGGATGTCCAGCAGGCACGTCTCGCCATCGATCACCACCTGCTTTCTGTACGAGTCCTGGAACACACACACAGGCAGGCTGTAGGGTAAAGCACTTCTCAACTTCTGTCCACCTTGGGCAGTTTTAAGGAAAAATAAATATAATAAGAATAAAGAGAACATGAATCAGGAGCATTTCTAGCCCTGCCTGATAAAAAGACACCAGTATTAAGAACTGTCAGGAATTAAACTGTTGCTCCAATCCCCTTCAACCTTTCTGAATAAAAAGCAGAGGCCTGTTTATAAGAAATTCCTTTAAGTGGTAGAAAAATGATAAACACCATCACTGCAGCACCATGACTGGAATCTCCAGCCTACCAACTGATGACTTCTTTTGTTACCATTGTGCCTACGTGCACGCACAGCACGGAGTGTGACAGGCAAGGAGCCTTTGAAAGAGAGTCCTGCTTTCAGCTGTAGCAGACTTAGTTCTCTTCCTAGAGAATTCCTCCTCTGCCAGGAGGAAGCAGGGACAGGACACCTGACCCAAACTAGCAAAGGGGTATTCAGTACCACAGCCCAGTATAGAAACTGGGGGGAAGTTACCAAGAAGAGATTGATCGGTGCTGGGGTCAGGCTGGGTATTGGTCTGCAGGTGCTGAGCAATTGTATTGGGCACCACTTGTGTTCGTTGTTGTTTTTTCATTTTCCCTTTTAGTTTTATATTCCTTCCCCTCGTTATTTTCCTTATCATTGTTATTATACAGCCCTTTAGTCAATAAACTATTCTTATCTCAATATGCGGGTATTACATTAGAATCGCGAAACCAACCAGGCTGGAAAAGCCCTTTAAGCTTATCAAGTCCAAACGTCCTCCAGCACTGCATTTACCAGTTATTCATGCGATTACAGCTCTACTTGTGCCTGCAGCTCCTGAGCCGCGCAGGGACTGCAGCGCAATGGCTTGTTCCGAGCACAGCCCGACGCATAACGGGAAAACACCCTTCTCTCTCCCTTGTCTCTTCTTCTTTCTCCCGTTCTTCCCGTTAGCACACGTACCATTAACACTCAGTGGCCCGAATCCTCCCGCTTCCCCTCCGCACCCCGCCCGGCCGCTTTCAGTCACAGCCCCACAGGAACCGAACGAGTAAAGCGAGCGGCGCCCGCCCCGCGGCTCACCTCGATGGTGGGGTCGTACTCGTCCACGAAGTGGTTCTGGATGAGCTGGATCGTGAGCGCGCTCTTCCCGACGCCGCCGGCGCCCACCACCACCAGCTTGTACTCGGTCATTGCCGGCCCCGGCCGCCCCGCGGCGCCGCCGCTTCCGCCTTCCGCCGTCTTCGCGTCATCACCCACCGCCGGAAGTGCTGCAGTGGAGTAAGGCTACTTCCGGGCACGTGCTGCCAGCGCGGCCCGCCCTCCTCCTCCTCCTCCTCCTCCCCCCCACCCCCCTCCCCTCCCCCNCGCCTTCCGCCGTCTTCGCGTCATCACCCACCGCCGGAAGTGCTGCGGTGGAGTAACGCTACTTCCGGGCACGTGCTGCCAGCGCGGCCCGCCCTCCTCCTCCTCCCCCCCACCCCCCTCCCCTCCCCCGGTGGAAGGAAGAGACTGGGCGGGCGGGCGGGTTCGTTTTGTCTCAAAATCAGTAAAACTTTATTCTATTTCCATTCTTTGCCATTAACAGAAAAACCTGGAGAAAGCAACGTCCGGTTTACAAAGATAACGCGTCTCCCCGAGAAACCCCTACAGCGAGAAGAGAGGTAACGTGACAAAACAAAAACAACCCCAAAACGGAACAAAACCAAAACCAAACCCCGGACCTCGCCTCCATCCCGAGCGGAAACTCCTGATCCTGTTGGGTAAATAAGACTCAAGACAGACCAATCCGGTTCCTTGATGATAAAGTGTGATGGGAACATGGGGGGAGGGGGGCGGGGCAAAATAAAGCACACAGAGATCAACTATCCCACCTCGATGAAAGGCTCGGTACAGCTAGTATGGGAAGCCTAAAGGAGTATTTATTCTGTTACAGTACATGGTGCTGGCTGCAAAAAAAATAGAGAAAAAAAAAGTATTCACTTCAGGCACAACTTCGTCCTTTGTTTCAGATTAAATCAGTCAACGAAAAGAGGGGGGGTGGAAGCTGCAGTGTTGGAAGCAGCAGATTTGTGCATTGTTTTAAGTATATTTAAATTACCACACTGATGGCACACCTCAGCCTTAGGAAATTCTGCACTGCATGTGAGTCTGAATGCTACAAACACAAGCTGAAGCTCAGAAAGAGGCTCTCATTGGGCTCTGAAGGTCACCGGCATAAGGGCTGAAGTTAAATGAAATGGGAAAACATTGGAACATTTGGCCACCAACTTGTTATCTGAATGTCCAGACAGATTTATATCAGGTTGCACTGATTCCACCTTCACATGGTCCTTGGGAGTGGAGCAGTGAGCTGAAGGGAGCCTCCCGCTTCCACTAGGAAGTGGACACAGTCACACACTAAGGCATAGGAACACCTCAGCCAAGATAACAAAGCAGAGAGAACTGTAGTGCAGAATTCCTTAAGGTCTGCTCGAGTCGAGCTCTCTATAATATTTACTCACAGAGGCAACGTAGATTTGCAGTAACCAGTTGCGTTTAAATGCACCATTCAAAACAAGCTTCTAGAATGTGATACTATAAAGGCGCCACCTCAAAGTTCTCCAGAATGCAACTGTGCATAATTTTAAAATGGTTTCATAAATTTATTTTAAACATAACATGAGAAGGTGTTAAAACCGGTGTAATAGCTTCTTAGAATTTGGAGGAAGGGATTAACAGGGAGATATTCAGTACCCTTCACCAGCCCCCAGCACTCAGCCGTGTATCAGGGATGGGCTTTGAGGATCAGTCTATAACACCAGCTTGGCGGATCTTTCTCTCTGCACCAAATCCCTGCAAGGAAAACACAAACAACTTTTAGCTCCAGCCTCACACTTTAAAGTATCTTGAAAGTTCTCTTCCAATCCAGGACCGACCGAGCACGCTTCTGATCAGCCACGTTAGGCTTCAGAAACACAGACAGTACAGGTTCTGTGGGTTCCTGGATACCCCAAGAGATTCCAGCCATTTCACTTCTGTTTATCAAGTAGTGGCAGAACCTCCCGTGAAAGCCAAATTGATGTGAAGACATTTCACTTCCTATCTCTGAGAAGGGGAGCAGGAGGTTTATAAACAAACCTGGAGAGCCATCAAGTGTTAGAACACAAGCAGCAACTGGCTGCTTTGATACTGCATGCTCTTCAAACCACAGCATACATGATCAACACAGGGGACAGCACCCTGACATCATGCAGAAATAATCTCAGCTCTCAGCAGGTGAGTCATTCACTGCAGAATGAAGGTGAACACTGCGCTTCCAACCATTCAGGTATCCAGAGGAGTCGATTTTATGTCACTCAAGTTCAAACCCAAACTGCAGTTACTCTACAATGCAGCCTTTTAACTTACACACCTTTGAGTTATCCGGTCCCCGAGGCTGACGAAGAACTGTGAGCCGAGGAGCATTGGCATCGTCCAGATTAATGCTCTTTAAGCGATTAACGAGTCTGTCGGGACGTGGGGCAGCGACAGCCTTCGCACCTTCACTGTAACAGAGTCAAGCACAGAGAGTATGGGTCACTTCCCAGAGCTGGTACGAGCTATTCACTGTCCCCAATAGTATCACCCATCCTGTGCAAAAGCAGGCCTCAGTGATGCCACACAATTCTGCTTCAAAACCATTACTTTAAGCACAGGGCTACAGAACAGCAGTAGCTCAAACTCCTCAAAAGGGTATTCTGTAGTGAGCGGAAGCATTGCATTTACTCTCATGGACATCTAAGTGGTATTTCCTACATTTCTGTTTCCTTTAACTGCAACAATAAAAGGCTTATGAGTGGCCAGTACATAAAGGCATAGCATCAGCATCTCTAAATACTGGCAGCTCTTTGGTGAGAGGCTCTCACTGAAGCCAGAAGTTCAGAGATCCCAACCTAGGAACAGCTCAGTATAGAAGAGGCTTGCACCAGCCTGCTGTGATGCAGACATCATGCCAGATTAAGTCACTTGAATTGTAAATCCTCACCAGACACGCCACACGTTACAGGCACTGCATTTTCCTGTGCGCTGGTTCAGGATTACAGAGAACTCCACTTCGTCCCCAGCCTGCAGCTCCACACCATCCTGAACTTCTTTGACATGGAAGAAGAGCTTTTTGCTGTCACCCACTTCGTAGTTAATGAAACCAAACTGAAAACCAACATATCACAAGGTTATTCTTTTTTCCTCTGGATCTAAATAGATTCAATGACTGACTCATTATTGCAGTTTAATGACTTTTAGAAGTGGAAATGCAATTTTTACACTGATCAGAACATTCTGTGGGAAACAATCCTTCTGGCAGTCTAGGCACTCCTGAGTTGATAAAGTCACATTTAAACCCCAAAACCAATAGAACAAGTTTTGAAACCTGCCAAAGTCCTGGCAGCATTCTCAGTATTAAACTGAAGAGTGCTGCTGCACGTTCTCTTCCAAGACTTCTCCTTATACAGCAGAAACTGGTCCACTTGTTGGTCTGTCTCTTGCTAAGTAGTCAGTTACTCCCATTTACCATTTTACTCTGCAAAACTCACCCCCATGGCAATGACTAGAGCTTACTGCTGCAGAAGAGCTGTAAAACCAGAAAGCACCCACAGCACTTAATTTTCAAAGAATTGTGAGATGCAGCTGGCCAGGCTACAATTACCCTTCGTGGTTCAGGTGGACTGCAACCACTGCCTAATGCTAGGAAGCAGCTTCTAGAAGCAGAGTTTGCACCATTTTGTTTCCTTTTTAAAACCCTTTTTTGCAAAAACTAGTTAGAACAATTTCTAGGACATCCCAGAAACAGGTACTCAGAATCAACTGATTCTGATCAGGAACTGCTGCCCAGTAGCACCAGTGAACCAGTAGAACCAAGTACTGTGTTCGCCTTCCCTGAAGCCACACAACACAGGTTTGCATAAGCCAGAGCTTGGGTGACACAAACCCGCTTCCCTAGGACAAGCACACAAAGCAATCCATCCCTGCCCAACAAGATTCATGGATTAAAGTGCTGAAGTGGGTTTTCATCTGCTCTATGCCATGCTAGCTGGTATTTCCTGTGAACACGCGTCACTCACCTGATCTTTCACACATTCCACTGTGGCTCTGCGGAATGGTGTGATGTTAACAGCCATTGTCTGCCCATTTTGACCAAGAACACAGAGCTGAAACTTGACAGTCTCTCCCTTTTGCAGACAGTCACCTTTGTTTGCCATTCCAACTATTCCAAATGGATAAACCTCTCCCTTCATCTCACCTAGAGGAGGAAAAAGCACAGGACAACTGAGAGGCATCCCTTCCTACCTGAGGGCATTCAGACCTTATTTCTGATATTAGAAATGCTTCTTTTACTATCAGCTCGGTAGTATGAATATAGTCTGTAGGATATCTATCAACACCTCTACAGTTTATAAGCTTCTATACTTCTTGTGCATTTGTGAAAGGAACTCTTGTAACTTAAAATCTTACCATCCTCCATGACTTCAATCATGCCCTGGTATTCAGTCTGTGTGGGATCGACACTCCTCAAAGGACGAATTACTTTACCAGAGTAAACAGTTGGATCAGCTTCTTCAGTGATACCATTCACTGGAAAGAGACAATGGAAGAACAGGATGTTCTTCTCATACTTCAGTGGTCAATAACTTCCTCTTTTTAAACTAGTTTGCACTGCAAGACACTGAAGGCAGTGCACTATCACCCACTAGCACTGGAACAGCTTTAACAGCAGTAATGACAGCTTTTCTAATCAAGACCACACTGATATTTCAAACACTGAAGCAGAAAACCACTAGTTTCTTGTGAAACCAGAGACCCCTGAATCAAAGTATTTTACTTCTTTTTCACTGTATTCCCATTCCCCAGATATTTTAACCATCCAATAACCTTCAAGTATGCTTTTTCGTTGCCCCCAAGTCCTTAATAACCCCCAGCTGCATACCTCCTGCAAGGCACAGCACAGTTATGGCAATTATTAATTTGGCTTCTTCTGCCACTAGCTCTCCTGTTATAACCCTTCAGTTGAAAAGGACAAAGTACAATAAAGGTCTAAAGAGTTGCTACTGTCCACAGGACTGTTGGTCTACACTTGTCTGTTCTCTGGAAACATAAGCAACACACAGCTTTCAAGAAAGCTATGACCACCATGTTACGCATCATCCTGTTGATTTAAGCTGCAGCTGTAAATGGATTATGAACAAGCTTTATCCATCCACACCTGCCAAGAGCCTTGTAAGCAGAGTCTTACCTGCATGTGTTTTGTTCACCTTTTCTGCACTAACTTTGTTTCCTTTGCCTTTTGATAAACTGTACTCCACAGTGTCGCCAAGTTCCAGGCTATCAATATCACCACAGTATTCACTAGAGAAACAGAATTACGGACAACTCTCCTTTAGTTATGTAATAACACATGATATTCATTCAACATTTACATAAGTTGACCAGAAACTATTTAACTAGTTCAGTACATCCCATTTCCATGAAGCATTTCAAATATACAATTAACTGTATTTTGTGGCCTGGGATTCACAGGGGTAGAATACCAAGGCTACTGACTAATAGAAAAGCCTGAACCAGTCCAGCAAAGACAATAAATGGAACTTGAGACACCTAACACATATGTGTGTGAAGTCCAGATGGGTTTAACAGTAAACCCAAAACACTCTGGCCCCCAACTAAACAAACCCACACAAACAAGAAAGTAATAATAAACTGTCATTCACCTGTAGTGGAAAAAGATCTCCTTATCATGATTCGCTGTTTCAATAAATCCAAAGTTATCTTTCAGGGCTGCCACATATCCCAAAAGCCTCTTTGAGCTGTAATTACGTCCTAGCATTCTGACAGAAACAGCTGTCTGCAAACCAGTTCTCTTCACTTCACACACACAGAACTCAACCTGTTGAAGAGGTGCATGTCAATACTAGATAGATGAAACCTAAACAAACCACCACCACCAAAACAAGAAAGAAGCTCCAAGCCAACTCATTTCAAAGCTGTGTAGCTCTAATCAATACCTGCACTCACCAGGGAAGCAGTTTTCTAGCCACTACACTCACAGAAACATCTGTGAGTCAATGACATTTACTACATTCCAAAGAGTAGCAGTCACAACCAGCAGTACCTGCAAGGCAAGCCAGCCTCCAGCACTCAGCTTTTTACCCATTATAGATGAGGATCTTTTTGTTCATGTGATTTGCCTCCTTACACTACACTTACCCTTAGTAGCCACCAGTGAACATGTACTGAACTTTACCCATTTGTTTCAGGGTTTTGAAGACAGTAATTGGTGCCTTCCTAGTACAACTCCTGAACACTGGCAGTTTTTAGGCTGCTCTTCCAGATCTCCAAGCTCTTTTTCCCTTTCCATTATCCCTCATGCTAAGTTGCTCATAATGGTATGTTCTCCCTCTTCACCATTCATCTCAAAATCTCTATGCCAATTTCCTCTTAATTATTCACATGCAGAGCCCAATGTCTTGATCATAAGAATTCCTTGTTTTAAAAGCTTCATTGATGCATTAGGACACTATTTTCACATATATATCACCAGGTTTCAGGATATTATTCTTAGGTATACAAAATACTAAGCATCTCAAACCTAGGACAGAGGAAACAGGTAACATTAGGCAGATGCCTTGTCCTTTGTTTGTTCCAAGAGGGAGAACAGATCCAGTAACAAGGCAAAGAGAAGCTCCCACCTCACACTGCACAGAAAAAAACATTTCCCAATAGTATACTTAGTTGTATTGCCTTATCTCCTATCTGGGGATTAGCAGATCCTTCCACATCCTTGGCCTGGTAAGGAATGGTCAGTTTTACTCCACAGTCATCATAAACAATTATTCCATCCTCAGCCTCCTAAAAACAAGACAGAATTCAACAATCAGTGTCTCATTTGTAAATAGCAAGTTTCCTGTGTACAATTCGAGCACTGATCATTTGAGCCACAGTGGTTTGACAGTAACTGGTGAAAAACACAACAGAACAAATGACTCTTAGAAGCTTTAAATGATGCAATGAAGAAAAGCATTATGACGATTTCCAGTAAGAACTTATTGGCACTCTGGTATTGTTTAAACCAACCTGACAAAGCAGAGGTTCTCCTCTAGCCCTAGAAGCTTCATTTTTTTTATTTTACCTAGTATGTCATTGAGTAGAAGGTAGAAAGAAACTTCTTATCAAAGTTCCTGGAAATTATCCTCAATAATATAATCATTAAAGGTTTTTTTCTTATCTTGTTTCACACAGGTTAGTTTGTGCTGACTGCTGTTGTTGGCTATTCAATGTATTTCACATTTATACATGAGTAAGAGTGCTTCAAGAAATGGAATTAGATTTTTAAGCAAACAGCCTCAGGCTTCAAAGCCAGGGATGCAGAACACGTACTCCACAAGTAAAAGAACATTAGCAAGTAGAAGCATTACCTTCTCCTTGCCTTTATTTGGGCTAGCGGCTTTGGCTGGAGTGGCTTCTTTGTCTATAGTGCCCACAAAACGATGGTCTGATTGGGTGTGAAAAGAAACCGTGCCCTTTGGAAGCTTCTTAATCCTTATCGCATGATTTCTTTGGGCAGACAACATATCCTGGAAAACAGGATCAATATGATTGCAGACAGACTGTATGGAATACCTTTTAAATATAAAGATTTCTTAGAAGTATTCGTCTCACTTACAGGAACAACAGTAAATTCTACTTCATCAGAAATATGGAGTTGATTCCCATCCATAATTTCACTGAAGTGAAAGAACATGCGAGCATCCCGGTCCACACATTTAATGAAGCCAAAGCCATCTCTCATTGCTGCAATCACACCCTGGTAACAGTCAAAGAGACAATTAGAGTTTTAGTACTATGTGACACCTGTCTGCAGGTACTCCATGTGTGTCTGAGAAGTACATAATAACCTGGACACAGGGCCTGAATCCTATGAAAACATTGGTTTATGCAATATGCTGCCTTGCAAATTGTAGTGTTAATGGCTATGGTCAATCTGAAATGCAAACAAGTTGTACTTACCTAGTTTCTCGACTTAATTTCTTCTTAAGAGTGACATGGGAAAGATTAAGCCATTAACGAGGACTACTACAGTTAAGGAGCCTGGCACTACTACTGCACAGAAAACAGCCCTACAAATTTGTACCTATAAAGCACATAAATGCAAACTAAACATACGAGAACTTATATAAAGAGAAAATAAAAGCAGTGGTCAAAGGGAAGTTTAAGAGAAAGCCCATCAGATTTCCAGACAAATGAAGTTGCTGAAAGAATTCATTATTCAAGTTAGGAAGAACTAAAACAAGATCCTGCCAGAGGCACAGCGCAAGATAGAATTCACAAGCATGTTCAGTTCAACCCAGTTCCTACAGAGCCTTTAGCAAGTCTCAGGGAAGGCTTATAAGACTTTAAATGACAACGCAAAGATAATTTCCACCTTTGGGAACATTCTCTTACACAGCATTCTGTGTAAGAGCTTTCCTAGCTCCTATTCAGCTAACACTTGTCAGCCCAATGAGAACTCAGTTCAGGCAGGCAACTATATCTCGCCATAGTAGAAACATAAGTCTATAGGATAGAAAGCCAAAACCCAAGGGGCTGAAGTTCAGCGGCTTTCTTAAAGCAGAGGCTCCCTAATCACAGCAGTCTTATCATGCTGGTATGTAACTGGTCTTCAGTCGAAAAGGAAAGCAAACTTACAATGTAGCTGGAACAGAACCAGTATTCCAAATGACAGGAATGAAAGATACTCTATAATACTGATTAGCACATCCATCTTAGTCTTATATCTAAGGATTTCAGAAAAGGCAATGGAACACACCAGTGATTTTTACATTGAAGTTACTGTTGAATACAAAACCCTCCCCATGTTTTACTTTCACTTCCTTATAAGAATTAAAAGAGATACTTGCCATTTCCCTAGTTTCATTAGTAAACTGGAAAGTATTGGGAAGAACCTCAATATTGGTGGCTCGTTCCAGTTTGTCACGTCTGTCTGTTGAAATATTGAATCGAACGTGGTCACTTTCCAGCAAGGTCACCTTGGATTTTGTATCTTTGTCTCCAAATGGAAGTTCTTTAGGAATCACAAAGTCAACTTTGATGCGGCCAGGTAACGGATCACTCTATAGGCAGAACACCCAACAGAAGAAATTAATTCACCTGCAAGAGTCAACATAACTGCGGACAGCATTGGTATTTCTAACAGAAATTCTAAACAGCTATTCTAACAGAAGTATGGATGACACCAAGTGCCTGCTGGACTCAAACCACTGTGTTCCAGTTCTACCACTCCTCATTTGAAATTTGCTGTCCATAGCCAAAGTAAAGGTGTCTTTGTTGTGGTTTGCTGGTTTGGGTATTTTATTTAAAGCACCAAGCATGTTATTGCCAAAGAAAACAAGAGTATTTCAAGAACTGAGTTTATATTCATGCTTACAACACTTCCAAAAAGCAGTGTCTTACAAAGCGTTCAGAACACACAAGAAACCCCACCCAAAACAACAATGCAGACTGGCCTAAAGCCATAAGGGAAGTGCTTTTTCCTGTAAGGCAAACATTAATGGTCAAGTTATCTGTCAAACATGCCTTTAAGTGTTAATCTTCACAAGAATCCCACGATCAGGCATTTCCAGCAAGTATTTTCTCCTCTTTTCCCTACCCTTTTGCCTTAAAGATTCATTCTAAACCAATTAAATTCAATGGGAAGTATATGAAACATCAAAGAAAACATGCCCCAGTGTAGCACTACCCCAATTCTTGCTTTTCATCATCTTTAGAAAAATTGTGTACTGCGACTGGTATGAATGGTTGTAACAGGTTAAGCCCAAACATACTCCTTCACTCTGATACAATGCTTATGCAGCAGACTTACAGGGAAAGGGAACGCTTATTGCTGGACTGAAATTATTTACGATCAATAAGACATTTCACATAAGTTTCAGTAAATGCTGAAATTCACCTGGTTTTTGCTGGGTACTTTTGGAATTACTTTGGTTACAGTTCCTTCAAAATGTTCAATGCTGATATCTTCAAAAATGACAGTTCCTTGAGGCAGCAGTCTAACATCTGTTGCAACTTCTTTACCCTAAAAGCACAAAATCAGTCAGACACTCACAGAGATGAGGTAAAGAACCATTCTCCCATGAACCTCCTCCCTCCTTTTACAAGTGAATTTGAGAAAACAGACAGCTGTCCAGTTATGTTCTAGCGTCTTGTCTTCAGTTTTTACTGGATTTCATCTTACATTTCTGTCTTTGATTGTAAACTCCACATCATCACCAGGCTGTAAGGCTTCTAGGTCACCTTTAAATTCACTATAGTGAAAGAATATCTCCTTCACGACATCACCCCTCTCAATAAATCCAAAGGCTTCCTGAGAACAGAACAGAGTGTTTAATAAATTGCCTATTCTCTTAATGTAGCAAGTTCTATCAAAGACTACAAAAGACTATGACACACCAGTATAGCAGATTCATAAGTGCACACAGTGAAGAGACAACCATGAGAAATTAAGATATAAATGGAAATAAATAGGACTTAATTTGTTAAGATTTGTATCAAAGATCAGTTGTTTCAGCCAGTTTACTCCCACAGCTCCAAGCTGTTAATAGCTCTTAGCACCCTAAATATATTACTTCTAATACCACTTTTCAGAACAGCATTTCATTGTCTAAGGAAACCTGAAAGCTGAAGCACCACTTACTTTCATGGCACAGACTACTCCTTGACAGCGGGCTTGTTTCTTTTTCAGTAGCATAATGTTACGAGCACTTACAGCACCAGTACTAGAGAGGAAAAAAAGTAAACAGAGCAAACCTGAAATAACTTAAAACTGCAGCAAAAATGAAGATTATTTCATAATGTCATTCCAGTTCTCAGAACAGGCATTAATTCTGCCTGCCTACTACTCCAAGTACAAAGGCAGGAAAGCAATACCAACTTACTGTTTATTTGTATCAATTATAAAGTTGATTTTATCTCCCGTTTCCAGCTGTACATTTCCTTCAACGTCCTCTGGGGTGTAAGTCAGGTAAAATACTTCCTGTAAATTAACATTGACTGACATTATTACTTAATATTTATAGAACAACAGTTTCAAAGAAAGATTAACACAGTTTTAATAATAATACCTGCACTAAAAAGATTGAATTGAGAAAATGGAAAATGCTCAAACATGGCATGCAAAACCTTTTTCCCCATGATGCTGCTTGGATGAGTCTTTAACAAGCAACTTCAGTTGAATGGTTTTTATATGTCAGCTTCTAAACTTTACGTCTTCAAGTAAGGATATATGAACATTACAAACACAGCTTCATTAAGTTTTAAAAGAGAAAAACCAACTCTGTGGCTTTATATAAAGTCCTCCACAGATATAAGCTAGCAAGCTGTGGAATTAACATTTCTGCTTGTAGTAATTACCAAAGCATGGGGGGTTTCGGCCAAGAACTAAAACTTTTAGCAATGTTAGCTGTCTACATGATAAACTGCACCACATTTTTTGCTCACAGACCACAGTGATGGACCAGTGAAGAGTTCAAGTAAAATATGCAAGCTTTACCCCATTACGTTCGTAGCATACACTCCCTGTTGGACTCTGACCCGGGGCAGCTGGAGATTTACTCTCTAAATTGTGAGGAACAGCGCACACAACCTACCAGCCAAAAACAAATAAAATCCATTGCTAGTCATTTCAGGAGCAGCACTGTTGAATACAACATGAATCTCAGTATCCCCTGCTATACACTCATGGATGCACTTCTAGTGTGCAACAGGGAATGCCACGTTGCCAAGTTTCACTCTTACAGAGCATCTGGTGACTGTAAGAATTGTTTGGAGCTAAGGAAAAGCTCAAACAGAACCTCTGATTTTTTTACCAGAACAAAGATATATTTCAGTGTAACAGTACACCATATTTGGTTAATATGCATGCTAAATGAATTTAGCCTTCAGTACTGGAGTGAAGCTTGGAAATTACGCATATACAGCAAACAGGCACTAACTTGTCCATTTATTCGTTCTTCAGGTAATATTTCTGGTTTTATCTTCACCAATTTAATAGCAATGGGTTTTCCAGTTCGGCGGTCAGAAGACACTTCAAACTCAACATCATCTACAAGACAAACACACATTAATGGTGTCACAGTTTCAGTTAGGGGTTTTTGGTTTGGTTTTTTAAATCACTAAATGGTGACATGTGCTAATCCACTGCCTGTAGCCAAACACAAAGTAAAAACCTTGCTTTTGTTACCAAGCAAGGACACAGTATCTACAAACATTTCTCTGGTTATTCACTCCTGCTGCTAACAAACTACTCTATTGCAATGGCTTGCCCCTGAGTTATTGCCTCCTCCTGCCCTGCTCACTGTAAAGCAGAGTTCAAATGGGAATTCAGACAACATAACATATGCCATTCAACAGTTTAGAACCTTTGTTGCCACGTTACACAGTAGCATGAAGTAGCAGCCTGCCTGTGCTGAAACACAACTGGCCATACTCAAACTAATTCTAAAGAAGAAACACTTCTTTAAGTAGATTCTTCCCCAGTCAAAGCACTTATTTCCATCTCAGTTATACAAGTTTGGCCTAATATCATACCTCTGCCAGAATGGCCACAACTACATTAATGCAAGCTGAACGAAACTTAAGTGTTTCAAACGTCTCTCATCAGGAGTGGTAGGTTAATTCAGTTATCTCTTAGCCCAACAGAACCAACAGCACCCATCTGATCATGCCACAAGATAAAAGTACTTTCTATGGCAAGTGAAAGAGCCTGGTCTTCACTCAAGAAGCTCTGGAAGTTGCCTCATTACCTCCTACTTTGAGCTCCTGTAAGTTGCCATTATACTGGGAACAGTGGAAGAACAGTCTAGCTTGCCGTTCTGAACACTGAATGAAGCCATAAGAGGTCAGCAGTTTTTCTATAACCCCAGTCTCACGCAGCGCTGCCGAAGTACCATTGGGGTACCCGTTGTGTCCATTGTTGTGGAGCAGGTTTGGATCAAAGCTCATCTGGATAAAAGAAAACACAGGGAGTGAAAAAGCCACAAAACCCACTTATTGACTTAAAATAGGTTTGTTTTCTCCATGCCCACATAATACAGTAACTATTATTAACAGAAACACAAAGAGCTTGTAGAAGTTATTGTAGCAAGCAAATTCTAGAGCACCAAAACAGTCAAGCTTTCACAAAACAATCATCTTTAGACAGGCAACATGTTTATAAAACAGGTCAGAAACACAACATCAAAATAAATACTGTTTAAACCAAACCAAACTTCTGACTTTCTGAAGCATTGCACCTCAAAGTACTCCCACATTCACTGTTTCACACCAGAGCTGGGAAATACCTGAAATATCTGTTCTTCCAAATTAAGCAGGTTTAGGAAAAATGCAACAGTTCTGAACCAATAGATTCAGCTTCACATCCCTGCAAAGTCTGTCCCTACTTTCTTTGTTCAGCCTTTCATACCTAAAAAAGGTTTTAAGTGCTTAAACATTTTTGCAGTGTTACGGAATTAACACCCCATTAGTTAGAGACTCCAGCCATCTCTCCACATTGCAATCTTGAGGCAACTTCCAGAGAACCTGCAAACCTAGAACCAACAAAGCTTAATTATTTTAATCCTTTCCTACTTTGCCTTATCTAATGGACTATAATTTGCTAACAGCTTTAGGGATGTGTCTCTTCAGGCACATTTGATACTGTCAGAAAATTTAGGAGAATGAAAAATATTCTATTTCAACACAGAACCACACCACCAGTGCAAGAACACATTGCAACATGGTAGTTTATGAATATGAAGCAAAGTATGTAACTACTATGTGAACATCTGGTTCACAGCCAGGTTAGGTATCAGTTTTTTTGCCACCATACTCAGAATGATAGCCTACATACTGTCCCAAAATTGAGTAGCCAACTGATTACTTAATGTCTTCTAGAAGACATGCAGTATTATCTGTTAAACTGGCAGGATAAGCCACAGCGTTACAGACAAGTAACTACTCAATCTCTTGATTTTAATCTAAATTACCCTCTTAGCTTACAATTAGAAAACCTCAAGTATCAAGATACCCTACAAACCTGCACTATCTGGCATAAAGCACTACTCTCACATGCTCAAGTCAAAGTACAAACATGTCATAAAATAGTGACTCAAAAAACAAGGGCCCAGCAGAGACCCCTGGAAAACTCTCCTCCATCCTCCTCAGCCTCTAGCCACCAGACAAAGGCAGCCAAGGCTTCATCTAGCTGAGTTAAAAACTTCCAATGGCAGAGGTTCCACCACCTTTCTGCATTAACTGTTGCAGTACTGTGCTACTTTCCCAGCAAAGATGTCTCATGTGCAGCCTGAGTTGCTCAATGGATGCAAGTCACAGGTGTTGCCTCTCTCTTTAAGCAGTGGATTATGTTTAAAGGCCACATTTTCTCAGAATATTTAACAAAAAACCCCCCACTATGCAAAGTTGCTGAGAGTTAGACTAGTTCCTGTCACTATCAGTGCAATATATAAACCATATGAGTATTAGCAGCATAGTATTTCAAGAAGCATTAGTAGCATAGCACAAAGAACTCATCATCAATATTCTAAAGTCTGATATCTTAAGGTCAAAGATACATTCCTCAGGGTGGCACTAATCTCTGCTGTTAAGAGAAGGACACATTATAATATCAGCAGTCTTTCCAGATGCTTGTCATATTCCAGACCTGTGCAAGCATGTTAAAAAAGAGCATAACAAAAAAAATCAAACACAACCTCCATTTATGCAGATCACCAGGAATATTGTCATAAAACTGTGCTTTAAGAAGCTTCTAGTAACAGGCTACTACCTATTAACTACTTGGACCTACAGTACAATGGTTCTCTACTGCACCATGATGACTGCCTGTCTCTGCCAACAGTTCACTCCCAACAGCTGACTTCTAAATAAGTAGTTATTTGAAAAGAAGGGATTTGAATCACAACACTACCATTACTACAGGACACAAATATTAATAACCAGCTATCTGGCGTTATAAGCATCATTAACTAGAACCGTATTGCAAGTACTATTACTTTGTTATACTATCACAAAGCCAACATAACAGTAAAAAAGCAACATACAACCTGTTGGCAACTTATTTTCTATTAAATTCTGAAATATATATCTATAAAATCGTTATATATGCACACCAACCTCGCAGCGATATTCAAATATTGCACTTTCAGTAGTATTGGCCAATTCTTCTGTTTCAGCACAAGTTTCTAAGGATGAAGACTGCTATTATTTAAAAAAATAAGGAAACAGAGAGAGAGAGAGAAAGAAAAAAAGATAGCAAGAGAACTTGATCTATTAAGCTAATAGAGAATATAAGTGCTGCTGCCCTTGGCAGTTTCAATACAGCACTGGAGAAAAAGACTACTAGCAGCGTTGGGACGTGCTCTTTTGAAGCTGTTGAGTAGGCACAAACTTCTTGTTTCAGCTCAAGCCTTGGATCTTCAGCGTTAAGTTTCCTCTTCTTTGGTCTTGAGTTGTTACAATGTGGTATATTCTTTTCCTGATCTGAACTTGAAGCAGCAGTTTCAGGTGGTAAATTCTGTTCTGTTACACTTCATACTGGAGAAAGGGAAAAGACACAATGTATCACTTTAAAAAGGAATTCCACATTCACTCCAGGTGTTCCTACAAAGAGGCGCAGTTCCTCTACATTAATACTGCAGGTGTGATCCAAAACTGGCTGACAGATACATTTGGCACTCCCATTTCCAGCTCTGTTTTACAAGTAACTACCTCTGAGCCAGTGATGTGGCATTTCCCATTCTAAGCTCTGCATGCAGTTGGTCATTTCAGGAAAGGTACAATTAAAACAGCAACTTCATTTGATAATACAAGGTCTTAATCCTCCTATCAATTACTTTATATGCTGCCCCATAATTTAATTACTAAGTGCTTGCACAGCCTTTCAGTATAGCAGCAGGGTGTTTGTGTGGGAAGGAATAGTTTTTGTTGCAAAAGGCAAGTCAAGGACTAACAATACCTGAAGCACCTTTACCTTTGTGTACCAAAAAAACAAAGTACAGATGCTGTATGCACCCTACAAAGCATGTAAGAACTTCAGAGCTATTCTCTGGACCTCTTAAGACAGTGTCTGCAAAATACTAATCATATATAGTTAATACTGGTACAGCTAACACAGCAGAGAAACCTCTCTACAACAGTAACTAGATTGTGTCTTCATGAGAAAGTGGTTTAGAGAATGTGCTACTGCTACACGAAATTGACTCTTACAGAAACAAACATTTTTGGAAGAGAAAAATCGGTTTTGATTTGAGTCTGTTGCTTACTCAGTAGATACAGGGAAAAAAAGGAGGGAGATTCTTGTAACTATATCTATAATCTATAGATACAATACAACATTCTGCAATAATCTAAAGGTGTAAGGCACCAGAACACAACCTTTCCCAAACCATTCCACAAGTCCCACACCAAATGAAAAAAAATATGAACAAAGTCAATTTCTCCACTGCAGTGGGGAAAATGGATTTCACACTTTACATCTACTGCTGAATTCCCTTTTGTGTACCTGAAAGAGTCAACTTAAGTGACTGAAACATAAATGTAAAGGTATTTAACTCTCCTCACAGTGAAAACGCTGACTGCAGGCAACTATTACACACTAGAACTCTAAGCCCCAGCAGCATACAATGGCTATGTGCAAACTCATCACCCAGTTTTCATACAAGCTGGTATTTCCATGATCTTTCCTCCACACGAGGCACCTTCGTTTAGTCACCACTCTGAAAAACTTCCATCTGAAATAAGTTCTCATCAGACCATTCCACATACAGGAATGAGGTTACTTAAGGAACTGGAGGAGGGTGGTACAAACCAGTATCTGGTTTGAAAGATTCCCAGTGAAACATTCACTTATAAAAACATACGAATTAGAAGACATGAACCTATTGCAAAAAAACAACAGGACCACTAAACTTCGCACAAACCTCCCTATTAGAGTCAAACAACTGTTACCAGAATCTCTTTCACAATACTAGTATTTCTTGGACAGCATTTCAGATCTCAAATGAGCATCCCCTTCCCCGCCCAAGTTGAGGAGAAGCGAAGCAGACATACACTGTATCACAGGAACTGCAAAGTGTATCCATGTACTTCTCTCTTATCTAAATAGACTGATTATGATTAGAGCTCTACTCCAGCTGTAACTATCATGTTTGATTTCTCATTTTCCTGGACATAGAATATATTACATTTTCATAGAATAATCAGAACCCCTCTTCTGTCCAAAGATAACCAAAGCTGACTGTATCAGGTAATGGAGTCAGGCATCAGCTTTTCCCTTACAAGCCAGCCTGAGCTGGTAGCAAGGCTGGTTTACCACAGTTCACAGGGTTGTCAAGCAAGCACAACTCAAGTAAAGAAAAAAAACAATCTCACTGTGTGCGTCTGCCTCAAATTCTTCACTTTTTAATTCAGCTGCTATAAATACTCATCCAAATGGTAAACACTCGAAGCAGCTGCCCAGCCCCTAAGTCACTCTGGGTTCACATTTGTGTATTTGCAGCTGAAAGGATTAATGCAGACAGGGCAGAGACATACACATCCTGTTCTTGAAGTCTTTTGCTAACTGACAGTAAGTCACATAAAGCTGGCCACAGCTTCAAACAGGCTCACAGCAGAACCTGCTGGATTACCACCACTCAACAGGCTCACAGCAGAACCTGCTGGATTACCCACCACTGCTTTAGCTCACTTTTTCTTCAGAAGAAATGGTAACTTCAAGGACATGCATTTTACTGGATGTAATGCATGCTTCTGGAAATAGCCGTCTCTTACGTGACTATAACCAAGTTGTCTAAAGACTTTGTGTTTTTCATATGCACACATAACACAGATCTTAGATACCTGGAGATAAAACTATTCCAAATATTTTTGTATGACTATCAGAAAGCAGCACTAAACACGAGCTTGTGCGCCCCAACTGATACATAACTGCTACAAGATCAGCCACCAACATCTACCTACTGGGTCAGTGAAGTTAATTTTACGTCAAAAAAAAAACCCCGTCAAACACCTATGGGGGGAAAAACAAGTTAAAGAACTTCCAAAGACATTTTATTCCAGTATCTAAAGGGTGGCTACAAAGACCACAAAGCCTCCCTTTGGACAAGGAGTTCCTTGGAAAAGATGAGGAGTGATGGGCACAAGTTCCTGGTGAGATTCCAACTGGACACAAGCGAATTTTTCTCAATGAGAACAACCAGCCATTGGAATAGCCTCCCCAGGGAAGTGGTGCATTCCCCAGCACTGGACATTGCTATGATTCAGCTGGACAGAGTGTTGGGACATCCAGTCTAGGTCATAGCTTGCCTAGAGAGGTTGGACCAGATGATCTTTGAAGTTCCCTCCAACCTGGGATTCTTAGATCTGCAAAAGCACATATACATACAGAATCGTTTAAAAGATAACCATAAACCCCCCCCCCCCCCCCAGTCCGTTTTCTTTGAAAGGGATGTGGGAAGAGCCCCGCGCTCGTTACTAACCCAGACAACAGAGAGCCGGCCTCAGGCCGATGGCGGCTCGGCGGCCTCCAGGGCCCGGCGCGGCCCTCCCGGCTGCGCTGCAGCAAGATGGAGGCCGCGGAGCAGAGCGGGGCCCGGCAGAGGGGCGGTGCCAAAAGCAGCCCCGGCCAGCGGCGCGCCGAGCGGGGACCGCGGTGGACGGGAGGGGGCCAGCACACCGGCCGCGGCCTACGCTATGACAGCGCAAAGGCCGGAAAGGGGCCGAACCAGGCACCACCGCTTCCCAGCCCAAGGGAAGGGCAAGGCCCGGTGGAGGGAGTGGCCGCTGCGCCGCCCGCCCCGCACACAAAGGGGGGCGATGGCGGCCGCTCCCCCACACACAAAGGGATCAGGGCCTCGGCCCTACGCCGGGCGGGGCTGGCGCGCAGCACGCCGGTAGCCGCGGTCCGTGCCGCACACCCCCTCAGCGGACGCACCACCCCGTCCCCAGGAGCCACAGCGCCAGAGCTCCGCCCGGGGCCTGCCGGGACCCGTAGTCCCTTCGGCACCACCCCCGGGGAACCCCGGCGCCCGGCGGCCTGCACCACCCAGGGCGCCCCGCAGCTAGCCGGGACGCGCTGCCCGCCGGGAAGACGAGTTCTAGCGGCGCATCGGCCCCGCCTGCGCGGCCGGACGGAACTCCAGCCCCCAGGAGCCCCGGCGGCAGGGCGTCTGCCCGCGGGGCGCCTGGAAGCGTAGTGCGCTCACCCTCACGGCCCAGCGTCCCGCGGCCACTGGCACAACACCCATCCCCGGCATAGGCGGCCTACAAGGCAGGTGCCACCACCCATCCGTCCCCTCAGCGCTCCACAAGGCCGAGGGGAGGTTGCGGGCACCTCCGCCCTGCTAAGCCCGCTGTGACAAGGGACAAGCGAGAGGCGGACCCGGAGGTGCCCTCTACGCCTCTCGGCGACTCCCGGTTGCCCGCAATGTCCCCTCGCTTGCCCGCGGGCGGCCGGGAGCAGCCGCGGCGCTGCACGAGCCGTACTCACCCCAACAGCTCAGCGCCCCCGCTCCAGCGCCGCCATGAGCAGCACGGCACCGCACGTAGCAATAAATCCCGGCCTCTCGCGAGAGCGGCGGGGCGGAGCCGTGTCTGCACCCTCAACACCTCCCCTCTCCGCTGCACGCTGCGCATGCGCGATTGGCAACGGGCCGCCGGCGAGAGCCTGCCTGCCTGAGGGAGCACAGGGTCCAGCTCGAGCTGGGTCATGGAATCCCGGAGTTGGTTTGGGTTGGAAGGGACCTTAAAGCTCCTCCAGCTCCAACCCCTGGCCATGGCAGGGACCCCTTCCATAGAGCAGCTTGCTCCAAGCCCCTGTGTCCAACCTGGCCTTGAGCACTGCCAGGGATGGGGCAGCCACAGCTTCTCTGGGCACCCTGTGCCAGTGCCTAGACAGGCATTTAAGATGACATTAAAACAGACACAGTGCAGCACTGTTGGTCACTGTAATATTTCATTAGGATGAGGTAAAAAGTAGGGGTTGAGCAGCTTGGGTACATGCAGAGCAGACAGATTCACAAAGCACACCACACTTGAGAAAAGACTGTCCACTGGGGTCTTTTATTCCCTCTTCAACAATTTCTAATAGAAAAGGATTATATACAAGATTACTCCTGTATAGAAATCCTTTATAGCTACCAAACAATCTTGCTGGATATTCCAAACTTTTGCAAGAAAATGGCTCTTAATAAGCACAGGAACATAAATCACCTGCATCTATCAAAATTCTCACTGGGGAAAAGTAGCATAAAAAATTAAACTAATATTGGAAACAAAACATTTACTGTTGTTGAGGATTATTCTTTGACCACAGGTAAGAAAGATGAGTCTTTATATAAAAATGTCATTAAAAACATCACAATACTGATAAATTCTTACAATAACACAACTCTAACTTCCACTCAATACAGGGTTCTGCCATAACTGTGTAATATCTGGCACTAGACTTACCTGTGAGGTAACACTAAAAACCTGTCTCTATGGTTAGTTTTGGTTTAGTTTTGAGGCAGAACTACACAGTCTTCCTGAAGTCCAGAGCAGTGGGAGGCTGAAGAGCTTTGATCTGAGAGCTCTGTGTTTGTGCAGGATTAGAGCACACGACCTGAGCTCACAGCCAACCAGTACACATGTGACTTGGAGCACTGGTAAAGATGGAACAGGGCTACATATACAACCAAAATTAATTGGATAAATGTCCTTCAGAAATGCACAGGTGTCAGAAAGAGTCGTCCCCTCTGCTTTTCACCCCTAAAACAAGGTAAAGAATGCTCCTTAGAGGAGTTACTAAAGTGTTCTCTTGGCTATCTGCTGTTCTGTTGACCTGCTTCTAAGCAGCTGTCCAAGTAACAATGTAAACCCAGGCAAATACTGAGTGTCAGCTCTTCAGTGCCAAACAAAAGCTCTGCATGCCTGCTTTGTGCAGGCAGGGCAAAACGTGCACTACCATTTACATTGGGTTTGAACAATCTCTTATTCTTTCTATCAAACAAAATTATCACAACCTATATTCTTTATCTACTGGCAAGGTGGAGCTAAGCGCCATCTGCACAGTTGGAATTATTAACTAAAGCTCATTAAAAAATACAAACAGGAGAGGAAATAAACTATCACACAAGAGTACACATCAAACACTTCATAGTTAAGCATCTGCATACTGCTATTACGAAGACGGAGCAGCAATGCAAAGCCTTTGACATCAACAGTATGTAATTTCATCCAAATGCAGAGAAAAAACCCCACACTCTTTGAAAGCACAGACATACAAAGAAACACCTGAAAGAACAAACCAAACCCCATCCTTGCAGGGTAGTTTCATAAGTTTCTGAAGTCAAGATTTGGAGATAAGGTTATTTTGTGACCTAAGCTTCACAGTCAGGCAGATCTTCTCTTCCCACCTCAAAAGATTCTTTGCTGATTGACAATAGTTCACGCAGCTCTTTGTTTTCAAGCTGCAAAATCAATAGTTTTGCTGAAATAGAAATGAGCTAATTCACAATTAAAGGACAATCATCATTCAATAGCCCACTCCTCCACAGCTAAAGAAAACTGATTTGTAACATAAGCATTAAGGCAGTGCTAGCAAGAGAGGAACCACATAATTTACAGCTAATATTTTGCTTCTGGCTACATGAGTGCATGTGTTCATGTGTGTAGACATGATGTATATAATACAGTCATTAAGAACTTGAAAATTAACAGGTCGTGTTCCGCATTTCCTGACTCCCACCCCCAAAGTTTCAATTGTTATAAATCCTTGACACATGCAAGTCCAGAGTAAGTTTAGGCACTCCCAAAGCTTGATCCTTAGTATTTGTATTTGTTCTTACCTCCAACTGAGCTAGTTTCTCCTGAACTTTAAAGAACTGATCATCATCGACTTGAACAGCTTTTCTCATCACCTCTCCCATCTCACATATTCTGTCTATTTGACTTTCAATTTCCTGAAAGACATAAAAGCAATATATTCAATATGTTCAGGCAAAAGCAGCAGCAGCAATTTACCCCTTCTAAATCCATTACTTTAATTTTCTTGATTTTTTATTATTTCCCTGTTTTTAATCTTTAAATTTCCCTGAACTTTAATCTTCTCCTCCCAAGCACCTGCAACCCTTTCTAACTGGTATAATATTTAAAGATGAACATGCACCTTCTCATCATGAGTCATTAGTGAAAACACTGAAGAGAATTACATCAGACAGCAAGATAAGGCACCTTTACTTATCAAGATGGAAATAATTTCACATGTGACAGGGACTGGAGCCAACACATTCAGGTTCATGTGAATAGAGTTTAGCATGCAGCAAATTTCCTATTGCTTTATTAGAAAAGCCTGACTGAATTAAGAACACCGACCACAAAGGCAAATGAGCTTCATGACTGAGTAACTGTGAACAGCTTCATCTCAGCAGGATGCCAAGCAAGGAAAGTAAACCATGTAAGACTAGAGCTTCCCGAGGCAGTCTGTACAGAACACATCTAGACACAGCTCTCATCCTTTGGGAGATGCATTCTGTTGAAGCTCAGAAACACACATGTAAAGAGCATTGAAAAATTCTAAGAGGTACTGATTACGTAGCAACAGCTCCTGTTTGGAGAGTGCTCCGTTTCCAAATACAGTATTCAGAGAGGAAAGCAAATGTGCAAACACAAGAATGCCATTAAGTGGCAAGAATCATAGAATCACAGAGTGGTTTGGGTTGAAGGGACCTTAAAGCTCATCCAGTTCCAATCCCCTGCCACGGGTAGGGACACCTTCCACAAGAGCAGCTTGCTCCAAGCCCTGTCTAAGAACTTGGAAGTTTTTGAAGCATTTTAACATAACAAAATATAAGGTTATCAAAAAGCACTTTGGGGAATACCAGATAAAGTGATAGGACAGAAGTTTTTTTCCTCTAAGCATCAGTAGCTATTCTAGTGCCTCTGGAAGATAAATATATCACCAGAGCAAAGAATTCAGTTTTAAATTCCATGATTCAGGAAATATGTAAACAGTTTAGAGCATCTAAAAGACATCTGGAGGAACAAGAAAAACTTGGATTACTTAATCTGGGTAGAAAGAATTACTTTGTTTTTCCCTAAACAGAAAGATGGTTACAGCAAGAATTTAGCTCTTAAAAAGACATTAAAAGGTTGTTACCATTCTCCAAGTGCTGGGTGGGAAAGAACTCACAGGTTTAATCTGAAGTACAGAAGATTTTTCCCCAGTGAAACAAAAGCAGTGACAAAGAATAATGATAGAAGCTTTACACAAAGGTTAGGCCTTGATAAACAGAGCAATTCATGCCCCTACGCAAGCATGGGAAGCAAGACATTGCTGAGCTACTTCAGAAGACTTAAGTGACACAAACTAGAGAACAAGTTGCCACGTATCGGTGGCAAATACGTGTGCAAGAGTTAGGCTAGCTCCAAAACCAATTAAAACCCCACAAGATATGAGATGTCACTAGCTTTAACCAGCTTGCTGTTCTCTAATCACATAAAAATGCATCTTAACAAATGCTCAACTGAATTCATAAGCTTAAATGGGGATTTAATATTATTGCTAGATGCCTAAACATAAAATAGGCAGCATTTTTCAGCAGCCACAACTCAGAGGTCTGAAGTCACTGATAAAGGGGAACTTTTGGGCCACTGAGTAAGCAGATTTAAAAACATTTGGGAGTGATGGTCTCTTAAGAATTAAACACGCTGGAGCTCACAGAGATTTAGAGGATCTTCTCCCTCTGTTAAAATTCCTGAACAGGAACAGTAACAACTCTTATGCCTTTGACTTTATTGTATAGAATCACGTGCATTAAGCTTAACCCAGAGAATTCAGGACCTAGTGCATAAAGAATAAGCCTTCACCCCAGCTGTGAAAGGGTTGTGCTTTTCAGTGTCCTCTTTGCTAACTGTTACAACCATTAACAGTTGGACTCTCTATCCCTGGAAAAGGTATATAGAAAAAAGAAAAAAGCAAAGAGAGACAAGAGTTTCAGAAAATGTCTTTTGTAGCAGAGATGTTCCATGGATGGAAACAAATGTACAAAAGTAAGAGATAGGGAATAGGTGTCTTGAGCCCTCTTCTGACCCAGTCCCACCTTACCAAAGAATTAGCCTGATGAACGTTCAAGGCTGGTTCAGCATCTTCACTTTTTCTCCCTTGCAACAGCTGTAACATCTGCTTTCTGTATTTGCTCATGATAAGCTCCAACGCATCCTGGTGCTCCTCCAGCGAGATCCACAGCTCTGCAAAGCACTGCATCTCATTGCCACAAACTACAAGCCATATTCCACAGCCATGTCGGCGGTTGCCCAGTTTCCCAGTACCAGCTGCTCCCCTGCTTGATGCTATCCCATCACTCCCCTTCTCAGTGCGGCTCCAGGGCTTGGGCCTGTGGCCACTGGCTGTCTGGAGCCATCAGCTGGCCAAGGGGCCATCCCAACAGCAGTTGCCACTTACAAGGCACAGAAACACAGAATCACAGAACAGTTTGGGTTGGAAAGGGCCTTAAGATAACCCGCTTCCAACCCCCTGCCACAGCAGGGACACCTTCCACAAGACCATGTGGCCTGAGGCCCTGTCCAACTTGGCCTTGAATGCTGCCAGGGATGGGGCATTTACAGCTTCTTTGGGCACCCTGCGCCAGTGCCTCACTACTCTCACAAGAACTTCCTTATATCTAACCTAAATCTCTCCTGTTTAAGTCTGAACCCATTATCTCTTGTCCTATCACTGCAGTCCCTGATGAAGAGCCCCTCTCCAGCATCCTTGTAGCCCCCTTCAGACACTGGAAGCTGCTCTGAGGTCTCCACGCAGCTTCTCTTCTCCAGGCTGAACAGCCCCAACTTTCTCAGCCTGTCTCCATACAGGAGGTGCTCCAGCCCTTGAGCATCCTCGTGGCCTTCTCTGGGCTTGCTCCATGTCCTTATGTTGGGGACACCAGAACTGCACTCACGAGAGCAAGAGGGGCAGGATCACCTCCTGCGAGCTGCTGGGGCACTCAGCGGCCCTGGCAGCAAGTACAACATATACGCTCCCCGGTCCCCTCGACAGGCCCCGCCGCAGATCACACCCCACCAGTCCACAGCGCACCACCCAACACGGCCCCGGGAGCTCCAAACACCCCTCCCGGGTCCCGGCACCTCTCGCCCCCCCAGTGCCACCGCGCTCACCCCTGTTCTCCCTCTGCAGGTCGCGTATCTGCGTGTTCTCCTGGGACAGGAGGGCGTGAGGCCGCAGCCGGGACAAGTCGGTCCGCTCCGCCGCAGGGCCCTGGCCCTGCTGAAGACACGGCGGTCAACGCGCGGCTCCCCGCAGCCACCTCACCGCCGCCCGCCCCACCGGTCTCACCTTCTCGGCCCACGCCGCGCCCGCCTCTCTCATGGCGGCCACTCGCTGGTGCAGGACGGCGGACTGGTCGATCAGCGACTCGGCCGCGGTGTCGTGCTCCTTCAGCCGCTCCAGCAGCGTCCGCGCATCCGTCAGGATCTTCTCGATGGTGCAGCTCATGGCGACCGGCTCCTCAGCCCCGCGCCAGCCCCATGACCAGCAGCGCGCGACCCCGCCGCTTCCGCCCCGGGTTACGCGGCGGGTCCGCGTGTGGGTCGGGATCCGGGTTCGGGTCCAGGGCCGGTCCGGCCCCTTGACGGGGAGCTTGGGACCGCCGCGCTCTTTCTGCTGCGGGCTGGCTCTCAAGAGAAAGGCAGGCGCCGCAGAGCCATCGGCCCCCGGTCGACGCCCGCGATCGTGGCGGCGGAAGCTCAGCCCTGCGTTCTCTCCGCCCCAGAGAGCTGAGGCACGGCGCGATGCGGTCTCCCAGCGGCCGTGCTGTCGGGAGAGCCCGGGCGGAGCGGCTCCGGTTCGCACCAGCAAGATGGGAGAGCAGCGTGCCCAGGCAGCCAAGAAACCACCAGCATCCTGGCCTGTTATCACCCCCAGAGTGGCAGCAGAGCCAGGGTGGTGATTGTCTCCCTGCGCTGGGCACTGGTGAGGCCGCATCTCAAATCCTGTGTTCAGCTCTGGGCCCCTCATTACAAGAGAGACATTGAGGTGCGAGAGCGGGGCCAGAGAAGGGCAGCGGAGCTGATGCAGGGCCTGGAGCCCAAGTGTGATGGCGAACGGCTGAGGGACCTAGGGGGTTCAGTCTGGAGAAGAGAAGGCTCCGGGGGGACCTGATCGCTCCCTATAACTGCCTGAGAGGAGAATGGAGCCAGGAGGGGCTGGGCTCTGCTCCCAAGGAACGAGGGATAGGACAAGAGGAAAGACCTCAAGCTGCACCAGGGCAGGTTTAGGCTGGATATTAGCAACAGTTTCTTCCCTAGAGTATGCTCAGGCATTGAGACAGATTGCCCAGGGGTAGGGCTGCAGTCACCCTCCCTGCAAGTGTTCACACACTGTGGAAATGAGGCCCTTAAGTGCCATGGGTTAGTGGTGGCCTTGGCAGTGCTGGGGAATGGTTGGACTGGATGAGCTTAAAGGTCTTTTCCAACCTGGTTGATTCTGTGATTCTGTGTCCCTGACCCGGGGTGCTGTTATCTTCTCCACTCCTGCCTTAGACAGCGCACGATAAACCCGGGCTGAGAGCTGCTGGTCTATCTGCTTATCTTGTGCTCCCGTGTGCCCCCCTTCACTGCAAACATCCTCCACTCCAGCTAAAATAACAAACTGTGCAATGCTGACTTGCTCCTTTGGTATTTGTTTGCTAACTAAAGCTACTGTCTATGATCTGTGATGTCCTTGATGTTTGGCGTAACTTTGAGCCACAAAGCTCCTTTATTTTATATCGCCAACTTTATCAATCATGTTTGCAACAAGAAGGTTCCCATGGCACTCCCTTTGACTCAAGTCAAAGACTCACAAGACTCACTCAGACACACAAGAAAAATTTAGGATGCTTTATGAGACAAAGGTTTCTGTGGGATCCCAGAGATCACCAAGCCTGGTGCAGAAGTGCTGAGTAAGAGAATTTTTTATAAGCAACAATGTCAAAACATTCCTACAGTCCAGAAGAGGACAGAGCAAGCATCTGCATTTGGAGGGTTTCATCAGAATCAGATTAGTAAGTGAAGTAGGATACAGATTTTGCAAATTGAGGAAGTGTAATGCTGCTGTATAGTAAACTGCATGAACTAAAGGTCCAGACTGTGCTTTACACGTTACCTTCTGGGCCTTCCTTGTTTTTCTTTGTATTAGAGAATACTACAAAGTTAAGACAACATGTTATGAGAATTCCTTTCTTGTAACAGGCAATTCATGAACATTTGGGAAAACAACAAATACCAACTGCTAGTTCCAACCTCCACGGCCAGGTTGCTCAAAAGCCCTGGTGAAGGATCATTACACCTCAGCAGAAGCTGCACATGGATTGTATGTGTGAATCTCTGGCCTGGCCTGTCTCTTGCCTTTATACTCCTGATTTAATAATCTCTTTTCCCTGGCTTTAGAGATGACATCCTGGCCTCCCATGCCAAGTAGAGACAAGCAAAGGAGACAAGGTCCAGCACTGCTCTATCAGACTTTTCAGTTCAGGATCAGTGTAGTCCCTTTCTGGGATTCAGGCTCTTTGAAATGAAATTGTAGAATGAGAATCAGTGAGTCTACTATACTACAGCCACAAAGCACTAAGTCTTGTGTTCTCACTCTGGGATGTGGCTCACCCCCTCTCCAGCAGATCTTTTGACACAGAATCATTTGTTCAACTTCCATGGGACAGTAGAATAAGTTAGTGTGGCGCCAGGACACTGACTGATCCCAGTAGGACAAAGCTCCTTGATTTAAATGCTGGGAATGTTTGTCACCAGAAGTTCTTGTACGGAGCAAGAGAGCTTAAACAAATCAACGGATGAGCTTTTTCTGAGTAGTGGTGTTTTATAATTCCTTTGGCTTATCACATGCATTCTGTATAAACTAAAGAGAATGTATAAATTTGGCCTCTCAAACTTTTTAGTGTTTAACTTCAATTCGATTAAACACTCATGTATGTGTACAAAGTGAAAAATGAGGGTACAAGAGGTTAATGCTTTAATGCTTTCAATAACTCTTAACCACATGGCTGTATTTTGTCAAACAGAACATGGATTTGTTCTAGTGGGAACAGTATACACTAGATAGAAGCATGTTGAGGCTCTGCAAAACAGCATGAAACCAATTCTAGGCCATCTTTGAAAAATAATTTATGATTTTTATGTTTTAATTTTAATTTTATAAGTAGTATTTATCATATTTCTGTGATGGAATAAACAGGTTCTTGCTCACAGTAAGAAAGTAAAAAGGAAACCTAGCCAGACCTGGAACAGGTTCAGGCATCAGTACAGAAAATGTGAATGTGCACCAGGTGATGCCCGTAACTTACCCAGGAACTGGAGGTGGAGTAAATGGTGGATGATAATGCCCAGAGGAATTGATGGGCTGAAAATCGTAACATCCGCAGCAGACCAAGTGGCATCTAAATGCTGGAAATAGATAAAAGAATAAAGAGCAATTTTCTAGGATAATTCTTGGGTTTCATGTAAAATCATATTAATCCTAAGTGTGGGTAGCACAGTTTGAGAACCTGTGGCTAAGTCTCTGACAGGTCTCCCACCATTGTTTTTGCAGATACCGGCTTTTCTCATGTCCACTACAAGTCCTTCTTTGAAAACCTTGGTGTCTAACAGCCAAATATATCATCAGCTCCAGTTTGTTTACAAAGGCCTCTCTCACACCACACCCCCAACACTCTTTACTGCTGGGTTTTAGAATCGAGTGCTGGTATTAGCACACCCATCAGCTACTGTCACAGTGTCACTGGTATTGTCCTCCACAAAATCTGCAGCACATTAGGCCAAGTGAATCCTCCTCGTGTACTTCCCAGCCTGTACTTCCAGGTGGATTACTGCTGCATAAACCCAAATTCCATCTGTGACAAAAACTATTACCCAGAAACTCAGTCTTATTGTTCATCTCAATTATCCTGCTTTGATAAATCTTGAAGAGTCACCCACTGCATCACAGCACTCACGCTCATGAGTCTAATATTCTTTTTACTATTAAAACAAATGTCCTTAAGATGAAATCCAGGCTATAAAAAAGGGAAAACATTATCACTGATAAATGGATATATCAAGACTCTACTGCTGATAAAATGCTGACCAAGGGATTCCATGATAATTATTCTGGTATGCTTAATACATATGTCAAGATATTCTGCTTTTTGGACATGAGGTCCAGGATTTATCTTCTCTTTGCTGTACTTACAGAGAAATTCTCAGAATGTGTGATCCAACAATTGAACCCCCCGTGTTCAACAGGTACACATCCCATTAAAATACATCTTTCTCTCTGTTAAAGCCTGGAACGCACACCAACATGCAGAAGCACTAGTCAGGAGGCTTTGTGCCTTCTTTCATGCAGGGTTTAGGTTCACCCATGCCATGAAGGACATCCCAACAGTGCCAGAACCACTGCACCTTTTGAAGATTAATAAATAATCCAGAAGAGGGTGAACAAAAGTTTGCAGGTTTTCCATGAGCTCCTTAACAAATTGTAAGTGCATGTGGCTCTTGGACTACTTTTTCTTGGCATCTATTTGTCTACCAGTCTATTTTATACCTCTGAAACATTTTATTTCTCTAAAACAAAAATATGTAAAGGAACATTTTAGTACCTCAGCTGTGTTGTTAAAGCTCAACTTTCTTTAATATTGTTCCAACAGTTTACTAACTTAATCCCCTGATGATAGGATATAATCTGTATTTCAATATAACCTTTAACTCACATATAACAACAATGTTGTTATTTGCAATTAGCAAATAGTTTTCCAAAGGCTCCCAGTTTAGTATTTGACTCTCGCTTTCATCATTTAATGATTTACAGTAATGAGATGGAACATCAGGATTTTGTACTGAAATGGCCAAAATAGTTGTTCAGGCATTGTTGCCCTCCTGTGACAGAACTCAGATGTTTTTGTGGAGAGTTAGCCAAAAGCAATATACAATGCCATGGCTTCTGTTTCATTCTTACTGACAAACAACAACAAAGTGACTGTCAGGACTGGTAGTCAGAGCCTCAGGAGCTTCTGAAGGGCTGTTACTTTGCTGAGATTGTGCCCTTTGTTTAAGTTTTGTTTGACAAGTGCTTTATAAATGAGCAGAAGAGGTGGTTTATGTTTCATTAATGAGGCTGATAGTGGTTAATTACTGAAGTTACGTAAACAATCCAATACCAGATGAACCCAAGCAGGTCAGTTATGTAGAGAAGATCCAGCTGGAGTAGATACGATTTCCTTTAACCAGTTCTTTGTGTGACTGCAATGGGCTCTCAGGTCTCCCATTTTTGTTGTCACACAAACTTTTGAATAGGAGAAGGGGGCTGTTAAAATAATATAAATGTATGTATTTAACGTGGACCAGTCACCTGGCGTGAATCACTGCATGACTGGACAGCGTGTGGGTTGGAGCAAATGACCACAGGCAAATGCTTAATGTGGCACTGCACTTGATCTCTACTATGACTAAGCTTTAGGTTCCTATATTCTTATTTTAGAAATTTAATTTATTCTGAATCCACTAGGGTTTATAGTATGGAAAGAAGGGGGATTAGTTACCTTCTGAAAACCAGAGCTTCAGATTTGAGTTTCCTGAAGGCAATAGGCTTTAAATGCCTGTGTCCCTGAGGCACATTGAGCAGCCTACCAATAAGGTATCATATCAGAAAAGGTACTAAAAAAAGTCAGTAGTATTAAAAGCTAAAGGAAATAGTTCACAAACCCCTGCTTGTTTTTCCAGCTTTCATGGGAAAGGCTGAAAAACTGGATGAAAAGCCAGTGGTGTACGTGAAAGATACTGCTGCAAAAGAAATCCGAGTGCTAACAGTTGTAAAGTCTTCACTGTTACTACTGAAGTTTTTGCGATATCTTAGTAAATTGCTGTATGAGGCTGCTTTTACCAGCAAGACATATGCTGATCACAATGAAACTTAAAAGATCATTATCTTTGTCTGTACTGCATAAACAGTACATTCCAGCCCTCTGTCACCATACATCATCAATGTCGGGCATTTGAAAGCTCAAAAAGCCCTGTAAGATGCTCAAACAGCCCTGTAAGATGCTCAAACAACACCCATGAGTCAATCTTTTTTGATCCTGAAAGTCAGACTCAACCATTCACCTCCAAAGACTAAGAGATTCCTAAATGGTGACAGACTGTGTGGAAATCAGTAGCATGCTCTTCTCTGGAGCCTGTGGAATACAAATGTAACTCTGAATGTAATGTTAGCTTGCTGTGCCATGAAAACTTATTGTCCCTAAAGACTATTATAAGAGACTTTGCAGTAAGATAACCAACATGGACTGAGATTTTCCCTTTGACACCTAATTCCATGAAGTCTACAACAGACCCAGGTCTTCCTAATGTAAATCAAAAATTGCTCTTCAACAGAAGAAAAGTGACACCCTTCTGGAAGTAGTATGTTTGCACCTAACCTGCCGTGCATCATGTTAGGGAGCAAGCGTAATGACGATACCTAACAAGAAAATGCATTACCAAAGATCACATACTTTATCTAGGAAATGAGAAAGACCTCTAATTATAATGATTCATGTATTGGAAATTATTAAGAATAGAAATACTTGGGGGTTTAAGAATGAAATTTTGCAGAAGTAGCAGCAACAGAAGTTGCTGACAGTTGTGGTTTGTTATGGGAGCACATGAGCCTTGTGCTCACTCCATCAGCTCAGGTGTGTCAGAATTAGAACAGGGAGAACCAGGTGAGTGGTCTGTGTTTGGAGATACTAACTTCATCAGTGTTTCCAAAATCAATTCCAAATAATACTGCTGCAGTATTTCTCTGCCCAGGAAATGAGCATTATCCATTCACACACAACATGGCAATGTTAAACAAGCAAAATGGGAGAATTTAAAATTCTACCAAGAAAGCAGAATATTTAGTAAGTGGACACAGAGAACTCTGGGAAGCAGTGACGTGAGGGTCCCATGGCCTCTGTCCCTGATGACCCAGTTATTATTTGATTTATGTGGACTTGCAGCTGCCCTTGCTTCGACCCCAGGAAAAGCTGTGTGGGAAGTTTGTGTCTCTGAGTGCAGCATTACTCTGCGCAGTGTCTGGAGCCTCGTGTATGCTCAGAAACTGATAAATACGGAAAAGGCCCTGGTTGCTCCAGATGGACTCAGACTCGGAGCAGTGCTGCAGCTCAGCGGAATCAGCTCTGGGAGCCAGAAATTCTGCGACTATTGTGAGTATTTCATGTACTTCCCTGACTGCTCTGGGATTATAAATTGTTGCTTTGGCCATAAATCAATTTGCCATGTGAAAATATTTCAAGCATTGGCCTTTTTTCTTCTTTTTCCTTCCTTTTTTTCCCCTTTAAATATCTGACTAAATGAAAATAGAAGAGGCTCTTAAATTTGGCATCCTACTGGCAAGAGTTTGTTCCGGCAGTTCTTTATTTGACATTCAGAGTGAAGTAAAATGACTTTTAAATTCCATTATCTGTTTCCCTTACCCAAAGTACCTGGAAAACGCTGAGTTCCAAACAACCTCTAACCTCTTATTTTACACTGTATAAAGATGATACCTTTGAAATAATCATTCATGGGGTAGCAATTCCAAAGGATGATCTCAACATAGTTCCAACACAGTCCATTAGTGAAGTAAGTCAATTCCTATTATGGTGATTATATGACAAGGAAAGGATATTTTTAATGAGAAGAAATGTGGGATTTCTTCGAACAGCAGCTTTGGGGAACATTCAAACTGGGAGAAACAGATATAACCTTAATAATGCATGTAAGCTGCATATATGAGGGATCAAGTGATCCTACAACTTATGCTGTGAAAGAATTCTTTAATGACAGTAATCAGTGATTACTGAATTGCTTGAGTGAAACCAAATAGCTCATCTGGCAGTAAGCATATTGACACCGACTGTGCTCAGTTATCATTTGTTTCGGGTTTGGGTTAAATTTCACAAATGAAAAAACTAAGTTATACTTTCCAGAAGCAAAAAGAGTCCAGCAATTAACACCAAGCCTGAAACATGCTACCTGGCTCCACTGCATGATTAGTAACGTGCCACAAGGTGTGTTAAATAAATGCTGGAGACCTTCAGCTTGAGTTCCTAAATTTCCCCGTAAACAAGAAGTTTCTCTATGACTCAACTGTCAAAATATTTACTATAATAGTTGAAGTACTGTCAATACAAACCTTCTAACAATGCCCCAGAGTCTCTACAAGTAGATTTTGCTTTTTAACAAATTTGATAATGTAAGTTAATGACATGCTACTTTATAATACTGTATTTTAGAGGAAGAGAAATGGTAAAAAAGTCTTTCACTGTAAATAACAATGGATACCTGTACTCTACATTCCAGTCTGAAGGTGTACATTACTTTTATCAATTCTTGGGTTTTGTTTTGTTTTCTTTACTGGCTTCCATCTTCTTTGATAAATTGATAAGTCATTCAGGCAGGATTAAGAACTGAATGTTGGTGAATTTCTGTATTAGACAGGTAATCAACCTGTTGAATTAACATCCACTCCTGTTCATATTGAACATTAGTAGTTCAGAAGAATGATTATTGTCAAAACTAAGCCTGGAAAAGTGGAATATTTTCAGATGCACTTAGGAAACCTACAGCCTAGGACACATCTTCTGGGAAAAAAGGAAAACAAACATAACCCTACTTATACACTTGAAGAGACTTTTAAAATTGAAACCAAACAGATACGNAAGTGGAATATTTTCAGATGCACTTAGGAAACCTACAGCCTAGGACACATCTTCTGGGAAAAAAGGAAAAAAACCATAACCCTACTTATACACTTGAAGAGACTTTTAAAATTGAAACCAGATACAACACACTCCCTATCAGGATTTCACACATGAAAATACTGAGCTGAAATAGCACCTCAGAAGTAAGTGAAAAGAAGGAAAAGCAGGGAATAGCTTTTACGCAGGTGACATTTTCTTTCAGGTCAGTATGTCTGGCTGAAGACTAAAGACTTTAATCCTTTGGTACTGCTTGTAATCTTATGAAACAAGTTACTAAAAAAATCTTTTGGTTTCAGTTCCACTTTTTAAGCTAAAGACCTTTATGAACCATCCCTTCAATTACAGAATCATAAGGATTGCGAAGGACCTTAAGATCATCTAGTTCCAACCCCCAAATATTGGGGGTTTCTTTTTGCTTCCTTTTTAAAGCACGCTTACACGAAACATATACCTGTATTTTGAGTCAACAGAAAAGAGAAAAATGAGCACAAAATATTTTGGATTGGAAACTGCATGACTGTAACTGCCCCAAGCCCCCAGAGCTCTCCACCAACCTCACTTCAACTTTGTCCAAGTGATTATGTTTTGAAAATTACAATCAGGCACGTACTACATTCTGTCCAGGATTCTACAGCCCCCAGTGCGGAGCTGAGCTCTGTGTGCGTGCAGAATTTGCTTGCCTACATGACAAAGGATTACTGAACATATGTGTGGGCTGAAGAAGTGTCCTTTAGGTCACTGTTCACTCCCATGAGGTGAGAGAGATTAAGGACAGCTGCTGAGCTTCTGTTCTTTCAGCAACTTCTCAAGTTTGGAGGAGGTTTCCCTACTGCTAGTACGCTCATACAAAGGGCGAGGCAAAGGTTGTAACACATGACTACAACAGTCGATCTTAGAAATAACAAAAACTTATCCTGTCCTAGAAAATTAAGTTCCTACTTTATACATCTTAATCTGATCTTTATATATTTTGTTTTAAAAAGCCCAATACAATTTTATATCAGGAAAACAAACTTGTTAACAGTGAATTCTAGAGTGGCAGAAAATGAAACAATGACATTCATATGCAAGCAGGACCATTAGTCTTGTTTCAGGACAGTATAGCATTCTTCAAATAACCACTGGATTTACTATTAATACTGCTATAACGTTCTCTTAATTTAAGAGTTTTAATTTACAAAGTGTTGTTTTAGGCTGTGAATTCTGTGGTTGCAACTGATAACTTTTGTTAGCCAGAAAAAATCTGTAAGAAGGGCCAAATCCTCAAATCTGTTCCTAATACAATATTGAAGTTGAGGGAACTTTGCCTAATCAAAGTCTGCTTCCACGATTTAGAATATTTTATCAACCCACCACCTTGAGTTTGGCCATATGTACTTCATACTTCCAATATAATACTTTTCAGACTGCGTTGATGTCATTTTATATTAGCTTCTGTTCTTCTATTATCTTTATTTAAAGAGCTACTGGAATCCAGAAGCATATTTCTTAAGCAAATACACATTTTTTGGGAAAAATGTAGACTTTGTCCAGGCCAAACTGATCTAACTGATAAGGACCTCATGATTCAGTGAGTCACTTCTTTCTCAAACAAATATTTACTAACAGAGATAACAAAAAAAAACCCCAGCATTCCAGACTCACTGCATCTTTTCACTTTCTGCTAACAACATGAACAGAAAGAGTTCAGTTCCAGAGATCAGTCCAGTTTTGGGGGGAAGGGGTGTGTGTCTTTCAAGAAGTACACTTCCTTATGGTGAAAGTCAAATTGTCCATTCGGAGCCCAGGCTCCTTCACTAACCAAGGGGCATAGAAAACCTCTCTAGAGGGCAATACATTCTATAGGAAATTGTTGTGTTTTGGTCTTCACAGGATGTTTTGTACTTTTTAAGGAATACAGGCTCTTAAATGTAAATCAGGCAGTGCTTAAATGAGGCAAAGCTGACTTTCACTGCATAAAAGAGTATTTCTGTTGGGAAGATATTCTATTCTGGCCTTTCCAGGCTGTTTTCTTCTATTAACTTCAGATTTGAGGAAGAAGTGAATGAAGCAAATTCACTAAAAGCCCATGTTTGTGCAGAAACAGAACATCCACCACATCCACGTCAGTGGAAATGCCCAAACTCATTCTGGAAGCAAGTTTTTCTCTATGCAGCAAATCTCCTTTTAATCTCTTCCTGAACTAGAAAATTTACCAATGATCAGTCTGACTCCCCCATATGGTTTTGTGTAAAATTCAGAGCAAAACAGTTCTAACTATAACTTGCACAGTTAGGAATGTTCTCTACCCTGAATCTGCACTGCTAGGAAAAAGAAACATTTTTCAACCTCTTTGAAAGTATTATGTGACTTCACAAATTTTCTTATGATCTGAAAATGTTCCATATTCTGGAGTTTTCTGGGTTTAGCTCTGTAGCCAGCCCTATACAGCAGGTTTTTCTCACATGGTTATTTATCTTACTTTTCCATTTCTCTAGGTTGCCTTCTTAAAGTCTATGACATAGCAAAGTGAAAGAAACAGCGCAGTTCTGAGCAGAACATGGCAAATACATTTGTCACTGTACCAGATGGGTATTGTCTGCCTGAGCCCATCCAGTATTATGGTGAGTAAAAGCAAAACTTCTGTATTATGAAAAAGCAGCATAGAAAATGAACATCTGTGGGAATTCCTATTATTTTCTTCATTTTAGTTTGTCTTTACAAGCTTAGAAGCTACATGTTTGTCTATCAAACTCACACTGAAAGTGAAAAGTATCAGCATGTGCTCAGATAGATTTGGTACACAACACAATCATGCTGACTGATCATTCCACATAAACATTACTGCTGCTGCCTCCCTTTGACTTGCATGAAGAAGATAGAAGGTTTATTGCAGTATTCCAGACACATTATAAATAGATAATGGTTATTCTATATCTTATATAATTGCAATAACTAATTTGATTATGGAAGAGGAAAAATAGAACCCAAAGCCCATTAAAAAAACCCTCCAAACTGCTTAAAAAACAAACCAAAACCAACCCCAAATAAACCCACAACAAACTTCCAATTTGTGTTTACAGAGATTTAAAATTCCAAAGGAAGACTGAAATATGATGCATGTTGCACAAGCTTTCTTCAGTATAGCTGTGTACATTTAAGGAAGGTTGGATAAAATTAACTACAGAAAGACAGGAAGAATCACTTTTCATAATTCTGTACCTATATTTTGCCAGCATAAAACTTAATTGTAAGGAATTGTAAGTGGAAAAATGCTAAATAAAGCAAGCCTCTGCTTTTCACTCAACTGAATTACAACTTTAAATCTCCTGTCATAGTAATTTTTACCCCTCTAATTTCTGGACCATCCTGCTCAGACTCTTGTGCAACACTTCCAGAATTATGCATGAAATATGTATCCATAACAAACACTTCATTTTCTTATTGGAAATATTCTGTAATGTGGACAACTAATAAAAACAGCCATTAAGTGTAATACCATCAGTTGACAGGTGGTAATTATGTCCTAGAAAGACTCCACTGGCACCCACATGACATGGCCCAAACTGTTACCTAGCCATTTCTACTGCATCTAAGAATCTAGTTAAAAATGTTACAGGTAGCACATTTAAAAACAAATTATCAGACTCCTGAAAATGTGTTCCTCTATTATTTCTTATTAAAATTTTAATCTATAAAATGTTTTAAGACTTTTAAGCAGCTGATGTAGAGATATTGTTCAGTTTTTTATTTCATTTCCAATTTCTTCTGTGTCTAGATGTTCTGCCAGAGCACATCAACTATCAGCTACAAGACACTGATTTTCAGACTGCTCCTTATTGCCAATACTCAACAGCTCAAATTCCTCCTCCAATATTACAGTCCCAACCTTCCCACTCTCAGTACAGCACATACAACCTGGACTCTCAGTACAGTGATGAGCAATGTGTCATCAGCAGCTGTGAATTAAGCAAACCCCCTTTCATAGCACCCCATATGGATGATGGTGGATACCAAGCATTAAAACGGCCAAGATTAAACCACTCTTTGAGCCTAAAGGGACAGGAGGAGCTGTGTGTGGTGTGTGGTGACAAGGCCTCAGGCTATCACTACAATGCACTTACCTGTGAAGGCTGCAAAGGTAAGAAAACAGGCTGATCTGTACCTTAGGCAGGACCCTGGGCCCACATTGCTCAACAGTGTTCCACATCTGTGATTTAAGCAAACAGATTTTCATTGGTTTTTAAGCTGGTGTTTCTACTGAGGATTTTAATTTACCAAATAAACCTTTTATCTAAGATGCTTACTCCAGATTCCATTTTATACCATTTTTGGAAAAAATGCTTTCACAGTGTCTGTTTAATATGAGCATTTCATTTTTGCATTGATTGTTCACTAGAACAGTGTCAGTTTAAGCAGGCACTGATTTTCTGATGCCCATTTATTGTAGATTTGTTTCAGTGTTAATAACTTCACTTACTTTTAAAATGAGTTAAACCCAAGTAATAATTACTTGCTACTGATTTTAACTTGCTATGTGGGGGCTGTCTTGACCAGGTAAGGAACACAGCAATTAATATTCACCAGAAAGTACAAGACATAACTGTGCTGCTGAAAAAGCAAATTTTCAAATCAAGGTAATGTTTCCATTGTAAATAAACAAACAAAACCCCAAAAGACATTTACTTCTTTAAATCATTATGAGATAAAGCTCCTTAGAGATAAATTTGCTCAGTCATAACCTGATCCTTGTCTGCAGGCTTCTTTCGACGCAGCATTACCAAAAATGCAGTGTATCGATGCAAGAATGGTGGTCACTGTGAAATGGACATGTACATGCGAAGGAAGTGTCAGGAATGTCGCCTGAAGAAGTGTAAAGCTGTGGGAATGCTAGCAGAATGTAAGTGCTCCTTCCAAGCTGGCTCTTTTACTCGTTAACTCCATAAAACCTTTCCCAAAGCAAATCCCTTTTCCTCATCAAAGCTAAATGGTGTTGTTCTAAACCTCATTTAGCTGTAGGAAGATTGAACTTTGGAGTCATGGCAACTGTAGCATCTTTATTTGCAAAAACCACCAGTGCTCGGAAAGTATCTCCTGAAGTTATGAGGTATTCAAAGACATTACAAGAAAGCACTAACCAGAGACAGCTAAATACCTTGAACCTTGACAGGGCAGTAGGAAGCCTATCAGATGTGCTTTTGTGCTTGGAAAATGTTATTATTATAGTCTTCATGAAAAATTCTTATGTTTTATCACAGAGCCACAAGCAAGAAGCCTTCAAACACTCAGGCCTTTGGAGGATACTAAACACTAGCTCATCTAATGAATAAATCTTTGCCATATTCTCTAGCAAGCATAGTTCCTTATAGTTCCTTACTTATGTTAGCTCTATTAAGAAGTGATTATTTCAAATCGTAATTATTTGGAAATGCACATATTGACACACACTTCCATGCCTCACAGGTTTGCTGACTGAAGTACAGTGCAAGTCAAAGCGGCTCAGAAAGAATTTCAAACAGAAGAGCAGTTTTCTTTACAATATAAAGCTGGAAGATGAGGGGCTGAATAGTAAACATGTATCATCTACAACAAGATCTGGAAAAGTGGGATATTTTTCTATTTAAAAGATCTCCTTTTATCATTTATTTTTGCCTCAAGTCATTGTCACCTCATTAGTTTATATTTTTGTTTTAACAGATCCCAGAGAAGATGGAACTTACTCCAAGGGAGCATCAGCTTCTGGACCACATCGTAGCAGCACATCAAAAATACACAATTCCCCTGGAGGAAGCAAAGAAGTTTGTATGTACACAGAACAATCAACATGTGTTGCTAAGTTGTTATCCTAAGCACTGCACCCTGGTTATATCAGATGTCTAAATGCTCTTTCATGCAGCTGCAGGAAACTGCAAGTCCTGAGGAAAGTTTTCTCCATCTCTCCAAGACAGCAGTCATCCATGTACAAGTGTTAGTGGATTTCACAAAAAGACTTCCAGGCAAGTTTCTTCCTTTGGGAAATATTGCAGAACAGTGTGACTGTTTTGCTTCCCAAGAGACAGGAACTATACTGATGGCATGAATCCGAGAATATCACAGGCTTTAAGAAAACTCTCATTCCACCAACCAGTTTTTCTTTTGAATCTAACGATCAGGGTTACAATTTACTTGTCACGAAGATACGTTAGAAGGATTCACTTCAAAAGCTTGCTAGGATTATATTTTTCTTTTTCTGACATGGAGTAGAGAAGTTTTCTGAATGTACATGGACTTACTGAATAGTGAATTACTATTTCAACACGTTCTGAAATCCAGTTCAGTTTCCAATTTATCATAATCAAAGAAAAAAACAGATGTTCCTTCAAAGGAAGACAAAGCACAGAAGGGATTAACCAGCTCCTATTCATATTTTCCTTTAATAAAGGACAAGGGAACATGCAATTAAATTTCAGTGTGAAGTTGACAAACATTTGGCTGGGAGGGTGATAATTCTTTCATTACTCTTAGGTTGTAAAACTTACCGAGAAAAGCCAATCAGCATGTCTAAAGCAGATATTTGATGTAATTTAGCACTACTGTGGAACAGATCTGAAAGAACAGACGAGCTCTTTTCCTATGTTACATATCCTGCTTTGATCAGGACAAAGAAAAGAATCAATAAAGTTCCTTTACTCTTGAATTCTAAGTGCAGACAATAAGCTTGTCAAAAGATGAACATAATTTTTAAAAAGATCAGATACTAATGAATAAGGAGAATAAATATCCACAATCACTAAGTGATGTTGTAAATTTAGAATGCATTAGGTGTAAGAACACATGAAGAACTTCTTCCTTATATCTAACCAGCTATTAAGAAGAAATTTTGCTTAAAGGCAGCCACAGGCTTCTTTGATTCTTGACACATATCTTTCTCTGCAGGCTTTGAAAGTTTAGCTAGTGAAGATCAGATTGCGCTGCTAAAAGGGTCAACAGTTGAGGCGATGTTTTTGCGTTCAGCCCAAATATATAACCAAAGAATCAGTGAATGCCAACCATCAACAAGTGAAAGTAAGTTTGCTAACAAGCTTTGTACTAACACCAGGAGGAGGTGCTGCCAACTGGAAACCACTTCCATTTGTTTTAACTGACAGAAATAATTTCCTAGTCAACTATACTGGTACTTAACTATAGTGCCAGTTATAGCTACGTACCTTCTGTTGGCTTTTTGTCCCCAAAGATCAGTAAAATAAAATAAAAATCAATTGAATCTCTGTTTTTCTCCCATTAGTTACAAATAAAGAGCAACATTTTTGAGTGCTAGCACAAGTTGTGGGGTGGATGGATAATATTAGCTATATTAATGGTGTATTAGATGCTGTGTCAAGAGACTTTGACCAACAGTAATGCAACCAATGAACTTAGTGCTGGATACTCGAAAGACCAATTTTTTTCTGCCTGTATGGATCCAGGAGAAGTTCACACGTTTTTGTTCCTATATTTGAAAAGCAGATGCAGCAATATATTTGAAGTCACATTAAACTTATCTGGAACCTGTCACCTGTCTTGTTCCAGGTCATGTAAGGCTTTCTGATCATGCAACATACTGTCACATTCAAAACCTTGATAGTAACAACATTTACTCCATGGAAATGTCTCACAGTGAACAGAGTCCAACTTCCACTACTACCACAGGTAATGAAGGTCTCAGAATCAAAATACCTGGGAGTCTTACTTTGCTGGCCCTGTTCTCAATCACATGGAGCAACAGTTGGTGTGGCCTCTGCTCATTCTCTTCTCTTCCTCTCCATTCCCTCAAGCTGCTGTTACACGCACAGGCCCTACATCCCCATGGAAAGCTGAGGTTCATTTGAGCTGTATATATCAAAAGCTGTACAACACAACTGCAATACAACTTTTGTTACTACTTTAGAAATCAACATTGTTTTCACCACGTTTGCTAACGATTTCATGCAATAGAACAGCTTGGACCCTTAGATTAGGACAAAGACAATTCATAATAGCAAGTGCCTGTTTCTGCATGAAAGTAACATTCTGGTTATTTTATTTATCAGGTATAACCGAGGAGTTTATTACCGCGCTGTTTTACTTCTACAGAAGCATGGGTGAACTGAATGTGACCGAGACCGAATACGCCCTGCTCGTAGCAACGACGGTGTTCTTTTCAGGTAATGCGAGCTTTGGCTCGCCCCGGGCGCTGCCCGCCCTCACCCACCGAGCCCTCGGGTGCGAAACCGCACCGCACCGCTCCCGCTCACTGCTCTCTCGCCGCGCTCCTACAGACCGCCCGCTCCTGAGGAACAAGCGGCACGTCGAAGAGCTGCAAGAGCCGCTCCTGGGCCTCCTTTACAAGTACTCCAAGATCCACCATCCTGAGGACCCCCAGCATTTCGCCCGCCTGATCGGGCGCCTCACAGAACTGCGCACTCTCAACCATAACCACGCGGAGGTGCTGGTGACGCGGAGAACCAAGGACCCGCGGCTGACCCCGCTGCTCTGTGAGATCTGGGACCTGAACTAGGCGAGTCCGTACGGGATCCGCGCCGCTCCCCTCAGGATCGCTCCTCCCGGGCACCGCTCCGCCCGGAGCCGCCTCACCAGCCCGGGCAGCCAGGTCCCTTCCCGCCTCAGTCGCGCGCTGCCCCCTTCCCGCCTTTTCGCCGTCCCTCAGCAGACCGGGCCCGGTGCGGCAGTCATGAGGGGCTGCCGGTGACAGCCGCCTCTTATTCTGCGAGGCCATGGAAAAAGAAAAACCTTTCAAACTGTTCGTGCCGCCGCGCCTGAGCGGTGGCCAAGTGTCTGCGGTCAAACCCCAGGCGAGCGCTCGGGCGACGGGGCTGTGTCAGGTAAATGGCGTTGCCGCCTGCCTTACCGTGTGTTTCTCTGGAGGCGACGGCTGAGGAGTGGGGTGGGAATGGTGAAAGAGTGGAGGGGCTTCCGAGGAACTCCCAGGCTCTCCAGTCCTGAACCTCCTGGAAAGCACATGCATATAAATACGTGAAGTGTGGGCGCTGAACTCGTTTCTCTGCGAACTGTTGAGATTGATGCTGGGGGGTGAACATCTCAAGTTTTAATTTCAAGTACTTTTACCTTTTTTTCCTATCAAAACTGAAAAGAATCATCTTCTTGAGCATCTGTTGTTTATTTTAACTGTGCATCACCAGTGATAAAACGTGTTTGATGTGGGCAATATAGATATTAAGTGGGATGTGCACCACTCAGATACCCCTGCTGTCTTTGATTTATTGGTCTGGCCAGGTCAAGCGTGCAGAGAAATGTTCTGTCTCTATGCTCTGAGTTAGTGAATTCTACAAGATACTTTTTCATGTTTAGGTGCCTTATGAAATATGTTTAGTGTGATACTCTGACAGGAGATGAGTTACACTATTTACAAGGCAACTTTCTGTGATGCTTTGTGAAATGGAATGTTCATGCTAAAACATAAGCAGGTGTGTTTTAAAAGTACTTTTGGGAGTAAAGTAAAATGTAAGTATCAAGTACTGGACAAGGGGTGGGGGGGGGAATCATATTGCTTAATGAGTCCTTTGCCATGAACTGTGTACAGACATGCAGCAGCTAATAAATTCTTGTCATCAAAAGCTTCCACAGTGGCCACAGCGTAGTCTGTAAAACAATCTACGTAAGACCAACAGTTTGAAAAGCCAGTGTGAAGTAAGAACCACATGAGAGAGTGCCACAGCCATTACCAATACCTTAGACTTTGCAAACTGTGGGCAGTTGATTCATTAACGAAAAAATCTATTTTCATGTTAGCTCACGGTTTGGGTTTTTTTTTTTTTCCCCTGGTTTTTACANAGAGAGTGCCACAGCCATTACCAATACCTTAGACTTTGCAAACTGTGGGCAGTTGATTCATTAACGAAAAAATCTATTTTCATGTTAGCTCACGGTTTGGGTTTTTTTTTTTTTCCCTGGTTTTTACAATCCTTCTTTACAAATCTGCACATCATAAACTAATTTTTTAATTTGTGCAGGGGTTTAACAAATGCCCAGATGATGATTTTAATTTGCCGTTTGTAATGAGTACACCAAACCGTGGTGAAATCACTGACTCCGGTAAGCCTAAAATGAGCCATTTACCTGGCACATTCTTTATATATTTTTCATATTGTTGTCATTTTTTCATGTGTTGTTTAACAGTTTCATATCTGGAACCCATATAAATAGAGTCCCACATTTTTTTTTTTTTTATTAAATACATTGATCAAAATCTCTTCATGTTTCAGATGCGATTTCACAGGAAGTAAAACTTGGCTCTGAGGTAGATGAAGAGGTCAGATAAGTATAAATTCTGCGTATCTCATTTCTAAGGGCCTCTCAATTTGTTCTCAAAACACTGCCTAAACCACTATTCAGTAGATACTTCAGGGCTAAAGGAAGTAGCCAGAGGGGAATAATAATTTTTTGTTTCCTATTTAAAGCTGAGTCACATAGAGAAGGTATTTGTGACTCAGTGGAGAAAAACCTTTAAATATTAAGGTGATTATTTTTTTAACAGATTTTTTTAAGGGCTTGGTAGGTCTGTGAGTTTTAATCAGAATAAGGTTTAGACACTTAAGTGTCTTTGTGAAACTGGTTCTGAATATTTTGAAAGGCAGAAGGATTGAAGTCAAGGTATTCTTTGGAAAACTGAAGCAGATTATCCCAATTTCCTTGTCTGGCTTTATTTTATCTATAAAACAATGAATTTAGTGGAGGGGGTTCCTCAAGTGTTTAATTCTTCTCACAGCATCTCTACCAATGTTTCTCTGCTTTAGTGCAAATCAGTAAAGCTATTTAGTTTTTTGCAGTAGCTTCCTGTGCTTTCCAGGTACAAAATGCTGTGTGCTGCAACAAAATGGAACAAATATTCTTGCAGTCCTCCTGAAGATTTTCATATCCCTGAGGACTAAACTTCTTTTAGCCCTAAAGTCAGGACTCTTACAATACCATGGTGCAGCCAAAACATGGGTAGCATTACGTGACATCATACCTCAAACAAGCTGCAGATCTGCCTTGTGGGCTGTGTACTATTACCTGCCTAAGCCACTGAACGAATGTTCCTTGTGCAGTGCTTTAAAGACGTTCAAAGAGCACAAAGTTGGTTGCTTTTTCTTCCTGCTTTATGTATGAGTTAACTGCAAAAACTTATCACAAGTAGCCCTGGACAAGATCTTTGAAGCAGTTTAACTTAACTCAGCAGTATCTCTTGAAGTAAGAAGAGGGAAATGGTGCACAGAATGGGAGGAATCCTGGCTCTACTAATCATTATAGCAAAACTTTTATTGACTTTTGATGGAGTGCATTTATCCATATCTTTAAGAATATCTATTTAGCAATGTCACTGTATCTGAGGGCAGTGGGGTATTTTTCACTTTTGTTTTTGAGTCCTACTTGTTCTGTGATGTGCCAATACATTCATACACAGAGGATGCACAAAGAATTAAACCTTGGTTCTTGATAAGCTTGGGTCGCCATCTGTGGAAAAGAAATTAGGATAAGTACCTATCTACAACATTATTAATTAAATAGCATTTGAGATTAAATTGTGGAATTTGTTTTAATAGAATGTAGAAACAGTGAATGAGTTGTACTCAAAACTCTACAAAGAGGCTGAGAAGATCAAGCGATGGAAACTAACTGTAGAGTCAGAACTGAAGCAGAAAGAAAAAAAACTGCAGGAAAACAGAAAGATTATTGAAGCACAGCGTAAAGCCATTCAGGAATTGCAGGCCAGTATTGTACCATATCCACTGAACATGTAAAGAGAAAGATCTTGTTGTTGTAGTATGAAAATATTATTCATGCAATTAAATATTTAAGAATGTTGCAGAGGTTGAAGTATTTTTGAACTTTCAATGTGATGACTTCAAAGAAACCATTTGCCTGGATACCAGTGACCTATGGCTCTACTGTTATTAAAGCAAAAAGTAACGTTTTGGTTTCTAAAAATAGTTTTCCTCATTTTAACAATGTGCATTCCATCTTTGTGTAATTTACATGCACATCATACTGTGAGTGTGCTGAAACCTGTTCAAGTCTGAGTAAGTTTTTATCTTCCTTGTATCTGTAAAGTATGTTTGTGCTGTTTTCAACATATACAGGAAATGCACTCTGCTTTATCCTGGTTTCTAATATTGCTGGTAGTGATGGACAGCTTTGTGACTGAAATACGTATTTAAAACTATTTATTTGTCTTTTTGTTGTTGTTGTTTGTTTGCATTGGTTCTGTAACAGAGTTGTCTCTGATTGTTTGGCTTTTGCTTTGAGAAAATGATTATTCTGAGAAAGGGTGTGCACCTGTAGTGTGTGAATGTGTGGATGAACAACATACCTGTGAGGGTTTCAGTTACTGGTAAATTATTGTTTATTGTTATGTCTTTCATGCCATCTGTAACAAAAGATGGCTCAGTATATAGTGCCTGATAAAATGGGTTTTGCCGTCTTCTGATGCAGAAAATTACTTTTCCATGTGTGATCTGAGAAGTGAGAGTGTATTTCCAGTGCATTTTCCAGTAATATTATGTTTTTTTCGTTTGTTCCCTATGAAATTAGTTTGAAAATGAAAAACTAAGTTTAAAACTGGAAGATGAGATATCTGAAAATAAAGATCTCTTAAAAGAGTAAGTAATACAGTCAGATACATTTTTATGAAAATAATTTGTTTTCATGCTGAGAACTGTGCTAGTAGTTGTTTAATCATAAAGCTCGTCAGGGCATTTACAGCATTAGTACTTAGGTATGCAAAGTACCATGCATTCCTGTGACAACATACTATGGTATTTTTTCCCTCTTCTAGAAACAGCGCCTCAAGGCATTTGTGTAATCTGCTTAAGGAAACCTGTACTCACTTCACAGAGAAGTCCACCAAATGTAAATGCTGTTTAAATTTTGATTTGTTGAAGTAAAGGTACTTCCAGTTTCCCCTAATCTAACAAAGGAAAGAAGCTGTCATTCAATTGCAAATCTGTTTCCTGGTTGAGATGAACTGTATGTGGCTCTGCCTCAGAGCAAGATTAGAAGTGGAGCCATAGGACTAATACACATGTTTTTTTGTAATGTTAAATCTAGAGGGTTTCTGAAGTCGGTATGAGAGTTTGCTAAAAGGTTATATGCCTGGAAGCTATTTAGGTGTCTGAATACTGCTAATGATTTAAGGCAGTGCAAGCAACCCTGATTAGCCACTAGCAACCACTCCAGAGGAGTGCAGGTCTCCTGAAGTGTTGTCAGTCCACTGATGGTCCTCAGTCCCATCCAGGTACCTTGGATATGTTAAAGTATGTGAGGTGGAGATGAAATATTGTTACAGTTCTGTAATGGCAGTTCTGTGGTCTTGGGTATCTGCTGATGGGAAGAAATTCAGTGCTAAACCTTGTATTACAGTTATTCAAACACTATCGTATTTGATCCATTAATGCTCAACAACATTACTCTGTCAAAATTTAAATATAGTTATATAAATTGATCCAGAATTACATCACAGAAGAAGTGAGATTGCAAAGGAAATTTGAAAGCTGAGCTTGCTTGATATTTCAATGGAACATACATTTTGCACAGATTATATAATTTTTAGCACCCTCCTTTTTGAATAAGAGCCTGTAATTACTTTTCTAATTTATTATTCTGTTTAAGTGTAAGGGCTTAGACAGCTGACATTCCTTTTCAAAAGGAAAAATGTATGTTCTTACTTCGATAGATGAACATGAAAGAGAAGAAACCCGACAACTCTATGAGGAACTTAATAACAACGTTGAAGTAAGTGCTGTAGCTTGTAAAGGGGCTTAGATGTGATCTGAATTATATGGATATGTGGAGCTGTCTGAGTTATGTGCATAGCTCGAGATACTGTTTGTACAGAGAATGTCCTGTATTGATAAAGCAATTAGAACAGTCATGTGTGATGCAGGAAGTCAGATTTTCAGTCCCTTTCCAAGAGTAATTTTTTTGTATCTCACAGAGCATAATAATTGGTTAAAATGCAGCAGTATTTGGGGTGGATGTAGATACATATCATCTGCTTAGCATTAGGTGACTGCCATAACTTCTGTCTGCTTTCTGTGCTGTTTCACCTACCTGATGATTTCACAGCATGGCTGTGGTTGGAGGCAACCTCTGGAGAGCCTCCCCTGCTAAAAGCAGGATTGGCCAGAACAGGTTGCTGTGTCCAGTCAGGTTTAGGGGTCAGGTATATTAGGGTTATCCTATTAAATAATTTTATGTATTTATAATAGAAAAATGTGGGACATCGTTGTTTGGGAGCGATGAACTTGATATTAAGCCGGGTCAGAGTGTACATGCTGTAATGTTTAAATTAAAGTTGCTGTGACAACTAAAAAAACCAAAACTCTTCCATTGTGTTAGGTGTCTACAAATATGGACTAGTAAAAATGTTCTTTCCTTGAAATTGTTTAGACCTTGATTACAGAAATTCTTAAACTTTGAACTTCGAAAAGTTAAAACATTTTGTTAACTCAAGATATGTTTGTGCTTTGAATTTTGTTTGTAACAAAATTTCTCCTACAACTGTAAATGAGCTTGTAACACTGTTTACAATGCGTAAACATTATTCTTCATTACTGAATGTACTCAGTTTTATATGAACTTACATAGTGAATTTTATTTTTAGAGGATGGTAGCGGCATTCGAAGAGCTTCGTGTGCAAGCAGAGAACACCAGACTGGAAATGTGTTTCAAATGTGAGAACTGTGTTTATCATTTTGTTGCTGCAGGATTAACACTTTTTTTCTTCATAGATTTTATTGCATTCAGTTTCAAGGTTTTAGGCCAGAAAGATACAAATTGCTGAGGCATTGAACAGTTAACACTGGCAGTCTTGACCCACTTCTTTTCATGCTGCCTGCTTTTAGATGCCTGAACCCTTTTATTGGTTTTCTACCGGATCAGATTTGAAACTTTATTTTTCAGATAGTCACTCAAAAGTCTTTAAGTTTTATCTGTGAAGTACAGGTGTATTTAAATGAAAATGCACTAGTGTGCAGACACAGAAATTTTAAGTAAATATTTGCTTTCTTTACAATATTTTGTGCCTACACAGAAATTTTAAGTAAATATTTGCTTTCTTTACAATATTTTGTGCCTGTTTCACTTTTGTGTGTGCATTTATGTTTGTTTCTTATAAGAAACTATTAAACAATTAATGGAATAATGGACTCATTCTATGGAAAGCCGACACAAAAATTATTTTGTATGATTAGAAAATGACTTCAAGCATGACCTCAGCAGTTACTCTTTAGGAAACAACTTATACAACAAACTATATGCAATCTTAAACTGGAAATTCTATTTAACTTGGAGTATAGTTTAGCTCGTGTATTAACTGTGATATTACTATTTCTCAAAAGTAAAAGAAGAAGCAGAAAAAGTGGACAAGCTTGAAAAGGAATGCCAACTGGAAGTCAGTGTGAAGGAAAAGCAGGTTTGCTCACTTTTACAATCTAATACGTACAGCTTTAGTTTTGAAAGAAATCGTGTGGTTTCTTTAATATTTGAACTCTTTTTTGGTTTTGCAACTGATAGGTCAAATGAAAACAATTATTTTGAAAGTGCTCAGTTGTTTGTAACATATTTGTATTTTGGAAGGGTGAAATGAAACTGCTCTGTTGTAACAAGGGATAGTTTAGTGACAGGATTTAAAAACATCATGTAAGGGCTGGATTCTCTTTTTGTTCTTTATACATATACTTGCCTTTATCAAGTTGCTTGTGTAGAAGCATAAAATTAGCAAAGCAGTCATCAGTCCTCACAGTTAAGGAAGGTATGGTTCATCTCTGGTAAAAGGAAGGTGTGAAGAAGGATTATAGTGCATATCAGATCACAAGCTGCCATAAGAGAGTTTAATAATCTGAGATTCGAGTAGGGTTTTGTATTGGTGACTATAAGGGAAGACTAATCAATTTGAGGAAGTTAATTACGATAAGAGTTTTTAGTTTGTGAGCAGCAGTCTGAGAAGCTGGACACCCATCTGGGTCTGGGAAGGTCAAGAGTTACTGGTTTTTCTGAGGATGGATGAACGAGTCTATGATTCTATGATATTGCAAAGCAACAAGGAATGTTTGTCAGGATCAGTAGAAAGGACAAAAAAAATCAGCTGGAGCTGCATTTAAGTCAGATTCCACTAATTGTAGTTATGTTCCAGTATCTTTAATCTGTAGAAATTAATATTTTGAATTTGAACTGTAGAGCTTTTCCATGCCGAGAAATATGACTTGATCAATATTTGGCTAGGATTGACCACCTTGCTTAACTTGACTGGCAGTAGTATGTTGCTAATCACATGCAGTGCACAAACAAAATGAGAATCTGTCCTTTTTTATAAACTTCATGATGATCTTATTTTAATTTGGTCAGATTTCAGCTCTTACCATACAGAGTGATGAAAAAGATGATATGATAAGAGATATGGAGACTCAGCTGCAGGAATCAAAAAACAAGATTGCTGACTTAGAAGAAGCAAAAAGTAAGAGCTCTCTCTGCTGCATTAGCATGTAATTAGTTACAGAAGTATAGGAAAAAGAATGATGATAACTTTACCCTGTTACTGTCAGCAGCAGAATTGTGGGTCCTTGCAGGCCATATTTTTGTATGGAACAGAAACTGCTGACTATGACATGAATACTTTATGTAACTTTTGTTCAGTTATAGGAATATATTGATCTGTAAAATAGGAATGCAAGTATTTTTTAGTAAATCTCATCTCTTTCTTAAATTTAAGCTGTATCTTTCTGCTTAGGACATGAAGAAGAAATGTTGAAGAAGTCCCAGATCAGTCAAGAACATTTGAGGGCAGAACTGGAAAGGACCAAAGTTTCATTGAGAAAAACAGAGGTACAGCTTGCATATAGCTTTCTAGTATAAATAGATTAGATGTCTAATTGCATAAATAATTAGTGGTACTTTAGATTTGAAGTAGTTGTAGCTGTTCATTGCAAAACACTTTTAGAAATTATATAATTCCTTTGAAGGTTACTCAAAAGAGCTTAGAAACTGAATTGCAGACTGCATTGAAAGCATTAACTGAGATGACTGGAGAAAAAGAAGCACAGGTGGAAGAATGTAAAAAAACTAAGGCTTTGTATGCATCCCTGAGAGAAGAGTTTGAGACTTCCATTTCCAATTTGAAAAGCTTGCTGCAAAAAGAGCAAAATAGGTAAAATAAACAGTTTCAATTCCAAGAATAGGTAAAACACTAGATTACAGAGCTGCTGAGGATAAAATGTCTCCAGAGAAGGAGACTCCACAACCTCCCTTGTCAGCCTGTTCCAGTGCTCTGCCACCGCCAATGGAAAGTTTCTACTCATGTTGAGGTGAAACTTCTTGTGTTTTAGTTTATGGCCATTGCACCTTGTCCTGACTTTTTATTTTCCTTTAAGTTGCAAATGCAGCCCTTTGTACTGTACTTGTTTTTTGCAATTACCATTTCCTTAGATCAGAGAAATATCACAATGAATCAAAGCTGCTGACCTTGGAGCTCAGAAATAAAGCTGCTGAACTGGGTAAGGATTTTAGAAAGAAAAAAAATGAGCTAGATAATAAAAAGGTTTTTCGTTTTACAGCACCCTGTACCCGTCAGGAATACTGAAATCTATTTTTACTTATCTGACTGTCTTTGGTAGTTGTTGTAGCTGGCAACAGTACCACAGCAGTGCTGTGCGGAGCTCTAGTAGTAAGACCATAGGTGCATGGATTCTCCTGGAAGTCATTTTGGTCTCTCTGCACTCTTAGAGAGTTGGTGTTACACTGTTAAGCAGCAGATTCCAGGAATTCATTCTGTAGCTTGCAGCAGGAACACATCACTTACATTAAACTTTCCTGCAGAGCACTCTCCCCATGTTGGATGTAGAATCACACTGACAGCAGTTAGCTTTGAATGTTGTTTTGGTGTCCTGTGATTTCTAGATCTTCACTGCTTATCCCCCAGAGGAAGAGTTTTCTCTTTAGCACTGTTTTTCCAGCGTGCAGCATGTGTCTCTAGTCCTGATAAGATGAGAAATAGAATTTTATGTCCTTGTACGTACTGAGGCCATCTAGGGAAAGTATTCCAAAGTTAGCTGCTAATGCTTGTCTGGAACAAGGTAAGATGTGATCTCTGAGAATTCCAGAGCAAAAGGGTATTTGGTGTCCAGTACTTGCAAACACTACCAGTAATGTGAAAGTATCTACAGAGAATCTTTTGAAGTCACCAATAAGTGATTTGGTTTTTCGGCATATCCATGTGATTATTTTCAATCCAGATATTTTTGTCTGGAAAAATGCAGACGTATCAATACTTGGAGATGACTCCATTCTGTCAGTCCACAGTTTATTTGACTGTGGAAAACACAATAGCCTCTGGATTTTATTGAAGACAAATGATTAGCTTCTTCTCAAATGTATATTTGCTTGTGTCTTTCTGAATAGTTTTTTTCAAATCTATGTTTCAATTAAGTCATAATTTAGCTTTTCAATTTCTGAACTTAATCCACCAAGTTTAGAAAAGCTGGGTACTGCAGAGGGATAAATGCTTTCTACTCCTGCTAAATATGTGAAACTGTTTCTGTTCAATTAATTTTACATTACATGTGCCGTAGAAGAGATGACTAAACTAAAACGTGACAAAGAAATGCAAGTGGAAGAGCTGTCAGAAACACTGGTAAATATTCATTTTATTAGTCTCATGGTATTTGCTTTTCATATGAAGGCTCCCTTGCTTTGGAAGGATTTTAAGTACCATATAAAAACACTGTCTAATCTGCTTTAATGTTGCTATTAATCTTCCTTACCTGTTTGGGCTTTTCCGGTGGTGAACATTAGCTCAAACCTCATGAGCACCATGCGTATGACATTTTAGGCTGAGGGATCTACTCATTTTTGGCAGTAAAGAGAATTACTTTACAAATCTATTGTGATTATTTTGCTGTTTGTGGGGTGTTAGTTATGGTGAGGCACCCTCCATACTAAAAAAACATTTAAGAGCTTGCAGAAAGGTCTTTTTAGGGGTATAACACCTTGTTTCATGTATTCCTGTTAGTGTTCCATTCTTACAGGGAAGTTTCCTGAGGTATTTAGATCTGATCTCTGTGAACCCTATTGCACTGTGAAACAGGCCCATTTTCTGTTATGAAGTCTAAGCTACATATAAAGTACAGTTTTAATACAGGATTATTTTTGTTATGATCTTTATTTACATGATCTGTATTTACAATTTGAACAAGAAATTCGATCAGCTAAAGACAGATAGAGTGAAATCAGGTTTGCATTTTACCATGTTTTTTGTTCCTTATGTACTGTGCATTGAATTTTCTGACCTGAGATTCACTGACATTCTTAAACAGGGAAATGTTGAAGCACTTCTAGTGAAGAAGCAAGATCTTGAGGCTACTTTAGAAGATTTGCAGGAGAGAGAAAAAGAAATGAAAAATGTTCTCCAAATCAGAGAGGTGATAATAACATGTTATTAACAGTTACGTCACACTTTATCACTTGTATAGAAGAATGTCAGACCAGTGCTCCACCCTACACTCTGCTCATGACAATGACAGCAGAAGATACAAAGTAGAAGAGTCTGACTGTTATCTATAGTCCATTGCCTTCACCTTCCTACAGTAGCTGTATTAAGAATGTTTGAGGACACATCCCTGTCAGTTGTCTTTCCTATCAGTTTATGGTACAGTTCCTGTTCATCCGTACTCATGCTCCTCATCCTGTTTGTTTTCAGAGCCTTCTGTGATACAAAATTCCTGTAGTCCATTATGTGCTGTGCCTGGAAACTAATCCTCCACCCCTGCTCTTCCCTCCTCTCTCCACCCCCCAACAACTGCCTGACAGTGCCTGTGCTATCAGTATATTACCAGTTATTTGGAGGAAACAGTATTCAAAACATTTCTGTATTATGAACTATACCACATTCCAAGGTTTGCCTTAGCTTGTAGTGGCAGCAGATTTCAGAGGGAAATCTGTTGAGGTGTCCCTGCTTATGGCAGGGGGGTTGGAACTAGATGATCTTAAGGTCCCTTCCAACCCTAACTATTCTATGATTGTATGCATCCAAAATACATGCTTATTCTATCACATAGTACTGCATTTCTGTGGAGATTTTTATTATTTTATTTAGATGAACAAATGTCTTTATTTAAATTTTAAAGTTACTTTGATCAGTAACTTTACAGACTAGTTGGACTTATAATAGTGATACAGTTAGTACTTGTATCAGTTCAATGGCTAACACAGCTTTCTCATCACCCCAGAGAGATGTAAAGATACATGCTTCTTTTTTCTTTTGCAGAAAGAAATCCAAGATTTGAAAGTCCAACTGAGCAACACAGCTGAAAAGGAACAAGATTATTTAGAACAGTTTAAGGCACTGAACACAGATCTTGAACAAGAGGCGTATGATTATGGGGTCTTTTTTAATAGTATTAAGGGTTTTGTGTGTGTGTGTTACAAAGAAGTTACTTTGATACACAACAAAATGATCTATGATTGCTTTCTAATGAAAGTTGAACCTGTGCACATAGTATGACATCTCTTATGTACTTATATTTATAAATTTGTCAATATGGGACTGGACTTCTTTAGTGGGAAGTAACATTTTTGTACCAAATAAATTTAACTTAAAAGGAAATTATAAAATACATGTTCTTAATCCACTGACAATTTGTTTTAAATTAGGCTAAAGAATGAACAACTGACAGCATGTATCAATAAGCTTTCATTAGAAAAAGAGCAGATAGCACAAGAGAAAAGTGCTATGGCTGCAGAACTTGAGAAACTGCAAGAGAATCATGAGGCAAGTTGTAAACTTCCAGCTGTTTTTAAAGGACAACGTTCAATTTCAAATACAAATCATGGGAAACTACAATATGACATGGTTATTTAGAGGATCTGAACTGTTTTTTATGTTTAAAATATAAAGGAAGTACAGTTGCTCTTGTGAATAAGGGAGGTCAAGATGCTGCTTAAGATGTCTTTGAATTTTTTCAGATGGCTCTTTGAATTTTATTCATCTTACTGACATGGGTCTTTCTTTAGGATAGTAGGAAAAAAGAAGAAAATGCAAAGCAGTTAGTTGAAAACCTGGAAAAAGCAAATGAACAGCTAAGGCAAGTGAAGCTAAATATCAATGTACATGTCATTAAAGGAAGTAGACTCTGTTCCTTCACAGTTAGTTTCAATTTTGTGTTCATATGCTGCTGTCTCTGATTTTTAGTTTCATTTTTTTCGGTTCTATAGCTAAACAGAAATTAGTATTGGCCATGCAGAAGTTTCTACAAATTAGCAATGTCTATTGTTACAGGAACCATTTTTGCCCTAGCTTTATGTTACATGCAGAAAGCTGTTCTGTTCTGTATTAACTTACGGGTGGAGTAAATAAAAATAGACATGAAAGGTTATGGAGTGAATGTGAAAAGGTGATACTGGTTCTATGTTACTCTCTGAAGTAGTCTCTGTACCACCAACCATTAGACAGGCAGCCTTCATGTTTCCTAGATGCATTACGATATTACAGATTGAAATACAATTTTACTCAAGAGGAACATCTTTCCATATTTACAAAAATCTGTCTAGCTCAGACACTGACTTCCCAGGCACTTTGTATCTTTTTAAAAACATTTTTATGGAACAACTTATGAAGTTTCTCATCAATATTAACAGCTCTTCTTAGAAAACAAAGTATAAATAGCAGTAGTGAAAGAAGTTAAAGTTATTAGGTAAATATTTACTGATGCATTTTAATTTGGCATTTAGAAATGAACTGGAGTCTTTGAAGGAGAAGATGGCAAAGAAAGGTGAAGAGATTAAAAGTAAACTGGATGAAAGAGAAGAAAATGTATGCCATATCCTGTGCTTTATCATGAAAATACATAAGCACATCTCTCTTTTTAACACCATAATGGATTTCAAAATCTTACTGTAAAAGGTTTATGATTCTAATTCCAGGCTAAGAATATTGAAAATGAAATGTCAAGAAAGGAAAAGCAGCTGAAAATTCTAGAAAATAAGGTATGAAAATTTAGCTTTGCGTGGATTGTCAAGAACTTCATACAAGGTTATTGTTACATTGTGAACTTATGCCTTTTTCCTTTTCTTACTAAACTCTGTAACCGAGGAACTGGTGCACTGCTGCTAATGTTGGTGGTACTGGGCTAGCAAAATCCTTGTAGTACTTTATGGCTAAAAGTCCAGTTGTTGTCACACACATGTTTCAGTCCCATTGGAATTAATCAGACTATGCAAATGAATTTTGAAGAACATTGACAGTAATCTCTAACACAGAGAGTAATTTTTTAGGCTCTTATTAACGTTTTAAGTATCTCTTTTAGTTGAATAATTTAAAGAAACAAGCAGAAAATAGGAACAAATGCATTGAAGAGTTGCAACAGGAGGTATGTACAGTTGTTAAAATTCACATATACATAAAACATGGTGTTTTGTGGTAACTTTTCAACTGTTTTTGTCTGGTGTGGTATCTTTAGAAATATCTATGTAATTTATAACACTTCTTATCCTAACTGAGTAAATTAAGGAATCACCTTTGGAATGACTTAATCTTTCAATTTATCCTTCTGAAAAATGCAAATGAAAAAATAATAACTTTATTGTAATATGGTATCACAGATATTCTTAATATAGTGACCTATCTCAGTAACCAATAGTAGAAAGGAATTGTGCATTAGAACAAGTTGTTAATAACTGTACTGTAAAAGTATATAACTTGTATTTTTTTTGTCATGACATGGGCACATTTTTTGTCAGCAGCATCTTGGTTTTTCTTCCCATTGAGCACCCTCATCTTATTCTCTGCTGTTGCCCATGAGGAGGCTTTCATAAGGTCATCTAGTAACAGTATTATTCAAGTCAGTAGATGAGCACTCTTTTGCTTAGAAAATTGATCTGGAACCTGAACTGCACAACAAAAAGGGAGTTATCTGCTTGCTGAAATCTGGAATGAGCATTCCAACCTTCTCAATGCAGTGAAATCATGACATAGTTCTATGAACCTACTAAAGTGTAGTGTTTGTTTTATTTAATTTTAACAGAATAAGCTGCTGAAAAAGAAAATTACTGCAGAAAACAAGAAGACAAGTATTTATGAAGGGAAGGTGGGTTTAAATAACTATGTGCAAGAGGAGGGTAAAGCACAAAGACTGAATGTTTGAAGTCCCAGTGTAATTAATGATAATACATGTTCAAAATGTTCTTAATTGGTTTAGGGAGCTGGGATACAGATTTTTAGAGGAATGAGCCCATGAAGTTTTTCCAGTTTTAATCACTGGACACTGCCAAGGCTATCAGACATTTATAATAGACGGGCATATGATCTCAAGGAATTATGGCCCTAAGCAGTCCCTTTTTTTTTTGATTGACAGTGCACTGAACATTATTGAATAATGCCACCCACTGAAACAGAGAAGAGCCTTGAGCTTTAGGACTGTGTTATTGACAGAGGTGCACTAAACTGGTGTGGTCTGATTTTCCCATTGTGGTGTTGCCATTGTTTCTATGAGCATTTTCTAACTCACTGCAGGCCAAGGTTCAAGTCTATGAAAAATCCTGAACGTTAAATAGGGAACAGTTCAATCACATGCCTGAAAAGTAACAGAGTTGTTCTGCTTGAGCATTAGAGGTAAAAATAAATCATTGGCGCATTTGTTCCCGAACAAACAACAGCAATAATTCTGCATTCTCAAAAGGTGAATAAATTAGAGTTAGAGATGGAAAATATGAACAAGCAACATAAGGAAGCAGTTGACATCTATGAGAAGGACATTGAAGCAAAAAAACTAAATGAAAATAAACTTCTTGAAGAGGTGAGAGCTGTTGATTTTACTGCAACTTTGATATTTGTAATATGTTGCTTTTATGGAGCTGTATCAACTGGAGTCTTGCTCTTAACATCGCAGTCTTATCAACATAAATGGAACTTCTTCTAGATGATTTTAAGGTCTTTTCAAACCTTAACTATTCTATGATTCTATGATTCTTGTGTATGCAGTGCTTTGGTATCTTAGAACCATAAGCTGAAGCGTTTGTATATGTCTTTTAGGAATAAAAAGCCAGTTAAAAAACCTTTTTTGTCAAGGTATTGTTCACAGAGACTCTGTTCTTGGTATAAATACTGCATAAGCAAATTAGACTGTAACTTTTCCCAGTATTTTTTTGCCCTCACTTTTTGAATGGTAATATCTAAATATGTGAGGACAGAGGGCTTGAAATGACTGTGTGGTTTGAAATGACACTTGTCTGCCCTGTGGAATGGCTGTAGTTTGAATCTAGGTTTATTTGTCTATTTTAACAATCTGTGTAAAAGATGTAAGATTTGAAAAGCATCTTAAAATCAGATGAAGACTACACTAAATGAGATTTACATTGCAGATACATTGCCCCCACAGGAAGAAAAAATAATGAAACTAAGATTCTTTTAAAAAAATATGTTGTTGATAATTGTTCATGAATTAAATGAAAGCTGTTACTAACAGGTAGAAAGGATGAAGTTGCTTGCTCATGAAGCAGCTGCAATTCAGAAAGAAACTGATATCCGATGTCAGCACAAGATAACTGAAATGGTGGCACTTATGGAAAAGCACAAGGTAAGAGATGTGACTGATTTATGTGATGTGTAATGTGTAATACTGTGCCAAGTAAAACCAGAATATTACAGATTGGAAAGTGAAATTTCTTAATAAAGACGCAAGTCCAGAAAACAAAGTTGAACATATGCTGACATCTCATCTAAAAATAAATTCATATTGTGAATACATGCTTTACTGGCAGATACATTCCAATTATCTAAGTTTTTAGGATGTTTTTGGTTTGATAGTCAGGCTTCCTTTGGTACCATCCTAATGCCATGTGGTTCAGTATCTGTTTGGGGCCTTTCAGTTGGATCACTTTGGGATGTTTGGCAGTTTAACATATGTTAATTTACATTCCTAATGACTCTGGTTTGCAGTATATTTAGCAGGTACCATTAATACAAATAATATGGCTTTTATGTGCTGGAGCACATACCACTGCCTAGAGACAAAGCATTCTCTGTCAGTCCACAGAATAATACTGCTTCTGCATTTTCTGGTTCACAGTTTCTGCTGAAGTCTCAATGTTTGCTAATAGCAATTTTCAGATGTTCAGAAGAGCATTATTTGAAAAAGGAGTAATGTTTTATTTCATAGTAGCTCTGTAATTCAAACGTTTAGTCATGTTTTGAATTTGTTGTTTGTTTTTTAACATAGTGTGAATATGATAAAATGGTTGAAGAAAAAGATACTGAATTAAAACTTTATAAAATAAAAGACCAGGAGCAGTTCTCATCAAAGAGAGCATTGGTAAGGTGAACTCTTCAGTGCTAATTCAGTGCAGGGGCTACTGTCCTGAAAGTGTAATATAATTATAAATATCATATTAGACTTCTTCCTGTTTAATACTTGGGGGGGTTAAGTGTCTGCTTTAGTGGAAGAGAACAGTAAAGGTCAACCCACTAATTTCTGTTTGCTGTTATTTACGGGTTTTATTCTGTGCACTAAAAAACCAGACCTATTCCTAAAAATACATCTAAGTAGCTTTGCTTTTCTGTCTGCTTTTGCTGTCATGTTTTAACCTCACTGAATAAGAAATGTTTGTATTAAATAGTTTGATTCCACCTCCCCCCCTCATTCTCACAAGCATTTGAAGTTCTTAACCTTGAATGTTTCTGGTCAAGTGCCTGTTTCTTAGTACCTTAGTTTCTTATTTCAGCTCTTTTTAAAAAAAACTGAAACAAAACTTCAAATCTAGAGTTGCATCATCCTCCCCCAGCTGCATATCACTATTGATTACTGTCTCATTTTGCACCATCATCTTTTTTCCAGGTTAATCATAGCTAATCCTGTTCTATCTAATTGTTTCTAGGAGAATGAGCTTTCATTTTTGAAAAGTGAACTGTCATCCCTTAAGGAACAACTTAAAGCAGAAATTGAAGAGAAGGTTTGGTTTGCTTTGGTTCGGTTCAGTTCAGATTAGATTTAGTAGTTTGGGTAACATGCTCTCCCTTGCTGTCTGATTTCAAGAGCTTGATGTTCTCTGAAGTTATGTCTCATTCCTTGTGGTAGTGAATGTTTTGCATTACTCCTCAATTGGTAAGTAATGAGGGAAGCATGGAGAAAATATCAAAGAAAGATTTCAACAGCTGGATTTAAATACAATATTTACTTCTTATCACAACTCTTTTTAGGAGAATCTTGCAAAAAAAGCCCTCCAAAATATAGTTCCTGAAAAGGAGAAGAAGCACAAGGTACCTTTAACCTTACCATTAATTAACTTTAGATTTTGATAATATTTATACATGTGCAATCTAACTGAAGTTCATGATAAATAATTTACATTCAACAAAAGAGACTGAAATGCTTTTAATTTAAACCTCTTTCATGTTAGAAAATACAGACTCATTTTTCTGAGACTCCTAAACCTCAATTTGATCTGGACTATGAATCAATTAATGTAAAGAATAAAAAGTCTCCAAACGATATTCCTACAAAAGTCAATGCGATGGAAAAGACTAAAATGCCTTCTTCAGTATCTGCAAAGACTCCCCTGGGTAGTCCATCATTCAAGGTCTGTAACTTGTAACAGTGAATTGATCTTGGCTTACTTTTCTGACTGAATTTATTATGTCTGTGTAGCTGCTTATTTATTTTTTGTTGGGATAAGCAGGAATTTAAAGGGTAGATAGCCACAAAACCCAAAAATGTATTCCATAGGGATATCAAAAAGCAGCTTGTATAAGGGCTCCTACTGTGTGTAATTTTCCTTGCTCAGGTCCTTAACTTGTCTATTACCAGTAACAGTTCTTGTCCTAGAGGGACTGTGAGTTTAATAATGCCTCTAGAATTTTTTTACGTAAAAGTGGTGTCTCTTTCAAAAGGCACATTTTTTCTCATGTAATAGAAAATTGCTTGTGTTGCTGTAAAAATTGTCAGAGTATTCCTGGCTGCATCAGCAGAACTATAAAGCCTCGTGTAAAACCTGTCAGCAGCTCCCACATGATGTTTGTTTCTGTTGTTAAGATACAACTGCCATTTTTTCTGTTATCCTTTAAAAAAAGGATTGCAGGGTTCCATTGCAATGGCTCTGAGGAGTTTAACTTCCAGAAAAAAGAACTATTTAAGTAAAACCAACCTTGCTCTTGATGTCAGTAGTAGCGTCTTTCTGAAAGCTTATTACTGCAGTTTGTTTGATGGCATTTCCTTGGTTATAGGCTGCATGTAAGAGCTACAATTCAGAATGCCCTGAGTTTCTGTAGATAAGCATGAAGAAGTTAAATACAATCTGTCATAAAACTCTCCCACAGCTTCCTGTTTATTCTCCTTGTTTGACAGCAAAAAGGGACTTTATTGTTTGTGTTCCCTTTGTCTGGGTTTATGCTCCACATTCTGGATAGAATGATAATGAATTGTTCCATAGCAAGTCTCTAGTCTTCCTGCACTCAGTTTGTAAACTGGGGTAGGAGTTTGGGTTTTATGTTCTATAATTGACACTGAAAATAGAATGAACAATTACAGGTATTCTCTTTCTCAGGCATACATGATAAAGACTCCTCCAGTACAGAAACTGCAGAGTGAAAGCACAAACCTGCTCTCAGAGCAAAGCATAAGGAAAAAGCAGAAAGTGCTGCTGCAGCTGGACACGCAGTCAGACAGCTCTGAGCACAGCGACCTCCTGGTAAAATCAGAGAGCAGAGAGCACACTTACACTTTGTTGTGCACACTGCTATATATAAGAATGTATAGAAAGCATGTGGGGTTCCAAGGCAATATTTATGTGTATATTTTTATTTTAGTGGTTCTCTCTGAAACTGCATTTCTATGTACAGAATGAGTAACTCTATGACAGACAGTACTGCTATAAAAAGTCTATTCAGTCATAGAATAATGTTTTATATTTTTCCTATTGAACTGTTGAGTCTTCATAGTAACATCCTAACTTTTATTTAATACTCCCCCAGGAGAAAAGGGGAAAAAAGAAGGATAGTTTTGCACATAGTTTATGTAGCTTTTTTTTTTTTCAGAGCCTAGTCTCAGAGGAAGAAATGTTTAAAAGCCTGTACAGGGATTATCCTCAGGCTTCACAATTATATACCATGACACCAAAAAAGGTACCTTAGCATTTGTTTTCACAACAAACCAGTTACTTAAATGGATTATAGGAACTACTGAATGACTTAATTTCTCTTCTTAGAAACCAGCTACATTAAATGTGAAGACCCCAGGCTCTGTACTGAAACTGTCAACCATGAGGAAGATGCGTGAGGCAGGATGGACAGCAGTTTCCAAACTGGACAGGAAAAGGAAAATGAAAGAAGCTGAGAAGCTCTTTACTTAAAATGACAAACTGGCGAGTGCCCCAACATGGTCTGATGAGTGCAGGCACAGCAGTAGTGTTCTCTCAGAGTTAATACATTGTTGCATTTTCCTGTCATACTCAGTATGTTTAATACTACATTTGTTTCCTTTATACACATAAATGTTCTAGACACCTAACTTCATCCACCTGCAGAGCAGGTTTTGCATTTCATCCCCTACGCTACAGAAAGTCGGTGGACAAATCCGCCCATTTTTAAGTGTTGAGGTTGGTATAACTACATAGAAAGCTGTTTCAAAATGAAATACGAAAGTCTGGCATTAGAAATACTGGTTTTAGAGAAATACATTTTTGTTCTTTTAAATTTATTGCCTTTCTCTTAATACATAATTCACAAAAGGATATCACTTAAAGAAAGAAATCCTGAAGCTGTTAAACTGCACGTGCTTTTACTTGACATCATCTTGCTTTTCTGTTCATTTTAAATGTTACTGGAATTGTCTTTTTAGACTGTTTTGGTTTCAGTAGCTCCTATTTCAATACGTTAAAACGGTTTTGAAACTTTTACATTTTAATTTCCAATAGAACTACTTCAGTTTCAAAAGATTTTGGCTTCACGAGGAAAGAAATATGTATACGTTTTAAGATTGTAAAAGCAATGTTAAGATGTTATTAAATTGTTTGTCTGAAACATAAAGCTTGGGACCAAATGTTGCTTTCTGGATAAGAACACAGATATAAATCACCAGGCAGCCTTCCTACGGACTAACAGCTTCTGCCATGCAGGCATAATAGTTTAGAACAACATATATTTCTGTGTTAATCCTTGATTAATCCTAGTTTCACGACAACAACAACAACCTGCTCCAGAGCTTAAAGACAACAAGAAAACTACAGGTACATCTTAAATTACTGTGAAAGATCAAAATCCTGGATGTGTCTGAAGTGGATAGGAAAACATCTGCATTTCATTCTTTTTGTGTAGCACTTTAAGGTGTAGGCTTGTAGCTTGGGTTCCTTATGCTTTATCTGTTGACAGTGATATTAGTAATGTTTTTTTTATTGCATGTAACTGACAGATACTCTAGAGATCTGAAAAACTACACTGTTCTTTTTCTCTGTTTGGAAATGGGATCTGTTACACAAGCAGATTTTCTGAGAAGTTTGAATGACTTTTCTTGCTCAGAAGATTTCAAATGCTTGCAGAATATTAAGTTTTTATAATAAATCTGCTTAAATAGCGTAAATTAGGACAAAAGCAGAACAGAGAAGCTGCTTGTAACACACAATTTTCAGATGTCTCTTCTTTCCAGGAAAGATTTTTTTTTTACTGTAGTAGTGTAAAATAATCCATTTAAACCTCTCCCAGATATATGAATTACTTATTTTTTGCCTGGATACAGAGACTGTCATGCCAAGTCAGTTATTCCTCATTTTAATTTGGGATATTACTTACATCTCTTCAGCTCCTCTGCAGGAAAAAGGAAACACAACTTATATGTGCAGTTTGACATTTATTTTAAAAGGGCTGGTGTTTTATACAAGACCTGAACACTTGCCAGTGTTTATTATTTCATTTCAAGATGGCGTATGTCTAATTTTGACTGATGTTGACATCAGATTCAACAGATACACAGACTCATCTGCTAAGCTAGATACTGAGCAAGCAAAAGTAAGAATTCTAGTTGTTTCTGAATGTAATGAGACTTCTACTATAAAGCCTGCTCAGCCAGGGCTCACACAAAGACCCATGAACTACCGTTTTCCAATCTTGAAGTTAGGATGCAAAATCCACATCAAGCTGCCTTCCTATATTCATACTTGAATGCCTTGTTATAAAACATAGGTTTTTAATTATTTTTAATTGAGACTTTAGATGAAAAATTAATGTTTTTTCTTGGTATCTCCCAAACCTGATTTCCAATCTAGTGGTATAAGTACAGTATCTGACACTACGAGAAGAAATGACAAGGAACAAGCAGTAAGAACTAGAAATGCTGGTTATTGTAAGAGCTTCTGCATGTCACAGTGAGTCTTGCAGTAACTAAAATGTCTGGAAGGTGGAGAAAAGTCTTGCTACTTGAACAGGTAAGAATTCAAGTCTGAACTGCCCACATCTAGACTACAACAGGAGTAATCAGGACCTTGTCATTTTCCAGTACCGTCATGGCTACGTTACGAATCTGTGGTGCATCCTGATACCATGAGTGTGTTGTGTAGTGTGGTGTATAAGTCATCTGCAAAATGACAGAAATCTTAGTAGTATCAAAATAGAAACTCTACAGGAAATATAATCAGCTAGGAAGGATGTCAATCATATTTGCCTCATATGATGCCTGTTTCTGTGCACAGATGATACATAGTAAATGAAAGTGAAAATATAAGCAACTTTGTTAGGCATTAATCCAGTTTGCATAGGAAAAGCAAATGGAAATTAATAAATGTTTGTGAATCCTTCAGGAAAGTAAGAAAAGATCCTTAGAAAATGGACACATGTAGTATCAAGGCTGCACAGCAGATCTTCATCAGGGATTCATTGTTGTGTTCTTGGGTAGGTCCAGTCATTTGAACACTGCGGAAGGCTTCTCGGGTGTTTGGGGTTTTAAATGTTCTCAGTGTAGTGATTGTATATCTTAGAATAAAAGAAATATCCGGCACTTTCCAAAGAACTGAAACCAAATACAAAGTGTTCTATCATCTGAGCCAAACAGCAAAAAGGGTTATGTATTTTCAGACCATAAATGGAGATTGTTGGCATATGATACACAGCAAGGAAAGAGAATTGCTGCCTTAATCTGTGGTGGATAGGAAATGCTGCAGCTAATCCTAGGAACAAAGGGGAATAGCAGTCATCTGTGGATCTGGAAATTGAAGAGCTGAGAGCTGTATTTCCAGCTATTACAGAGACTTGCTTTGGAAATTCAGCAGCTGCACTCTGTTTAAATGCAAAACCTGGCAAACCCACTTGTTTCTATGACAGCATATTAGGATCTTATTTCCTTTTATCAGTGGAGGTTTGCAACAGGATGGGGTTGCAAGTAATTCCTCTACCAGAATACTAATCTGTTTAGAAATCTGATGGGCTTTGTCTGGTTTTCATCAGCATAGCTTCTAATTCCCTGCTGTTTGCAAGCATGGACATGGTTTCATTTTAATATCTACAGCACTGCATGCAGTGGAAACAGGAGTTACTCAGTACGTTAACCTGCTCATAAGATCACAAAGGTTTCCTTGTGCTAACAGGGGGGGAAGAGTGAGTAGGAATAATATGATACCTTCTGCTCATTGTTCCTACTTTTATCTGAGGCGTTGATCAATGACAAAGAATCCTACTAGGTTACTTGTACGCATAAACTCGTGATACACACTGAATCTCTAGCCTGTTAGAGAGGTTCCTGGGTAATGAACCCATGAATTGTACTATTACTGAATTCTGTTTACAGAGATCACTTGAAACACTTCTCATGGAACATCAGCATCCTGTCTTTCACTTAATGAAAGAGTAAAGTAACTGATGTCATAAATGGATTGCTTTAGTTAACAGAAAGGTTAAAGATAAATAATTAACAGTGTAACTGGCTGTTCCAGAACAGGGCTACAAAGCTGGTGACTGAACAGCCTGCAGGTCAGTGGTGGGGCAACCAAAGAAAAGGATCCCTATACATCAGACTTGTAACTCTGGATTTTAGGAAACTGGATGAAAGAAGCCTCAGGCACTCATCAATTGCCACACTGAACTTTGTTATCCTGCCACAGTGTTTTGTCTTGCTGCTCCCAGGAGGTAGTGGGATCTCGCCCCCATCAGGTGTTCAGAGGGGTCAGTAATGAATGAGCTATATGGTCATGTCCAGCAGGACAGTTAAGGAAAAGCTTTCCTACCAGCTTAATAGTTTGTGTAAGTTACTGAAGAAACGTGAATGTGTGTTGTGACTAGTGATGGTCAGTGCCTCTCTGACAGATGAGTGTGCTAAAATGATGCCAGCAAAGAAGAGGCAGTAGCCAAGAGGTTCTGTGGCCAATATTGTTTTGAAGCTAACCTGAGTGTGAGGAGCAGCAGCAGTTACATCAGTCTCAGGATCCATTCAGACTAGTTTATTGTGCTTCCATATAGATGAATTTCCATTCTCAATACTCAAGAGATTTCTGTAATGCACTGCAGGGCATTCAAAGGCTGGGTTGCAACGAATAAATTCACTGCTGAAATTATACTACCTGCTCCAGTGATTAATAATTCCTGACATTCAGAGCACACCACCCTAAGAGCTCTAAATCTTCATGACAGTGAGGCTCTGGCCAGATGGAACTAAGGCCATTGCATCTATGTAATTGCCTTAACAACCAATTTGTAATCACCTCAAAGAATAAATCAGGTTTGTGTGGCATGACCTATTTTATGTAACACCATCTTGACTGGCATTATGTTCTCATCTGTTAATTCTTTACTGCTCAAATCCTGTATCAACTTTCTGTTACTTCACCTGATTTATCAGGGATAGATGTCAAGCTGCCTGGTGGAGAGTTACCTAGGTCAGCATTCTCTCTTTAAATATTGCCATAATATTAGCACTTAATGTTTTGAAATTTCCTCAGTGGTGCAGACTTGTTGAAATCAGCATTAGCCACTTAATGGGGTTCATTTAAAAATATTTATTCTTTATACAATTTATTTAACATATTTTGTTGCAAACCTGGATGTTGGTTGTTCAGTCACTCTGTTTTCAAATGCACATGTTCTTACTGAAGACTTTGTACTTGTCTGCACAGACAACTTGTCTTCATCTATCAATGGCCCTGGATGTTCCTGTTGGCCTCTAGCCTGACAGAAGTTGATTTCCTGATCTTCAGCATCCCATGCAAGTTTTCTGCATCTTCTCACTTCTAAAAGTGGTTGTTGCTTGCTAGTTTTTAGTGTTGCATTCCCTTTTCATCTTCACTGTGACAGACTTTCAAGTATTGTTATATTTTCTTTGCTGTTGCTGTTTGCAGACAACATTTCCCTAAACCTTGTTAAATCAAATCCTTTTTTCTCCTAATCTGATACCACCACCACCCCCCCTCCAAGTTACACCCAATTATGTCAAATCAGAGGACTTAGCACTTTGAAGCAGCAAAAGATTTATATAGGCCTTCATACTGTGATCTGACCTCTGCCTAGATTCTGAAGGGATATGTAGAAGACATGTTAAACCTGGATGTGGGGGTCTTCCTGTCACGACCAGTGTCTCCAAATGCTTAAAGCCCTGCTTGTAAATCACTGTGAAATATTTAGAGAAAAGAATCAGCTGCACCTACCTCAGCTCTGCTGCAAGGGCTGCACACTTCGTTCCTGCTTTAGGAATGCCAGGTTTTATTCTTATTTGGGGCAGGTTTTGTCCTCTCCAGGGTTATGTTTCGTGAATTATTTCCTTTTCCTTTCAGGATTTCTTTAAAATACTCTTTAAGATTTCCAAGAATGAACATTTTTTTCTCTGATTGAAAGTTTTAAACAACCAAACCCATGTGTGTTTATGTCATGTATACATGTATATGTAATGTGTGTGTATATATGTATACCTGTTATCTACACATGAGCGTACATATGTGTATACTCATATAACCTGCATGTTTAACTGCATTTTAAATATGTCAGAAAACATAGAGTTAAATAGTGTATGGGAGTTGTAGCATAGTAAGTGTTACACTTGCATTGCAAAGTGTGGATGGACAGATGTTACTGAGAGTACAATTAATACTCTGCTCATGTCCTTAAGCCACAAAGAGTTACATTTAATTCCTAAGAAGTTATATGGTAGAAATTAACCCAGGAGTAGAAACTCCATGAAAACAGAAAGCATTTGGCTTGTCTTAATGGAACAAGAACTCTATCATATTATCAAAAAAAGGAGAATTTTTCCAGGACCCAAAGTTGTGTGCAACAGTCCAAAACCTCAGGAAAACAAGACAATATTATTCAGGAATTAGCTAACACCAATAGGGACCATGTTTACCAGCTCAAACTCCACTCTATCATACTGCTTATGGCTACATAAATCAGGAATGTGGTTGACCTGCATTAAGGTAGGTATCAGATCCAGGTCCAAGTGGCAGCTAGTTGATTCACTGAAGGGAGGTGTTAGCAGGGCTGCAGTGAATAAGCACAGGGAGAAAGCTGGCTGGACACTGATGAAGCAGCAGAGGTCAGTGGCTTTGTCAAACTTTTCTTACTTTTCCGTCTCTCAGGTTTTCTACACACAAAATCCTAAAAATAAGTGCTTTCTCTTATGTGTGGACATCTCAGTTTCACCAGTGTTAGTGCACTATTTTGCTTCTCATTGTGCTACACAAGTGGTTTTTTTCCAAGCTTTTCCCCCATCAATTGCTATTCCAGAGCAGATAGTTTTGTTACCTCACTATTTGCCCCATAGATTTGAGGCCAGGTAATTTCTCTGTGTGTTTTGTTTCATTAGATAAGTGAGGCTGCACTAAACCCACCCCACTGAGTACAAGTGCTTCGAGATTTGTTACTCTGTGTGTAGTGCTGCCTCTGGCAGTGGTACCTGCCTGGTAACCAGTGCACACAGTGAGCCACGCTTCCTTAAATTTCCACAAATCACGAGTGTAGAATGAGTCCTGTGTGATTCAGGATGACACCATTTCCATGCCACCCTTCCCGTCGTGATGTTGCTGTCCTATGTAGTGATTAAATTCATCAAAAATAACTTTAGGCAGTGGCCAGTTTAAAAGCTTGATGAGAAAATTACTGTTAAAATAATTAGATTTCCAGCTCCAGTTTCCAGGTTAGGATATTATGGAGACATTTGTTCCTATCATATTTGCTTTGTGGTTCGGTATGAATTTTCAATAGATGACTTTGCGATAAGAAAGCAGCAATTCAGATGCAGTTATATAAACAGTAAGATCAGCCTGGAATTAGCCTGGAGAGTATAAAGCACACACAGATCTGGAGCTAGGTCACTGCTTCTCCCAGCTCAAGGCAGAATCAGGTTCCTGTATTAGGGAAGAATTCACTTGACAAGAGGTTGGTCTTTCCAGACTTGCAGCTACAGGGTAAACCGGAGTGTGGAATGAATGGCTTTTGCGATGGGAAACTGGTAGCTGGAAGAGACTAGAGGGTGATGTCCATGTGTTTGTAGACACTCATTTAAAGGCAGTAATTTGAAGGATGTAGGGTAGACCCTGGAGCTGTGCAAAGCTTTGTTGTCGGGATCCCCTAGCAGGTATGAGGAGTGAGGTCAGCACAACAGCTGGAGGAAGCGGGGATATTGAACTCTTTGCTGATGCTCTTTATTGTAATTTGCTTGAATCTATTTAATTCTTGACCGTGTTCCAATCTCATCATGCCTCTGAGCCAGCTGGGAGGTGCACAATGCCTGCTATGCACAGCTGCTTCTTTTCTCTCTTGCACATGCTTTCTTTAGAAAATTATTTTTAACCCACAAGGTTATTTTGGCATCTCTGGTCAATCCTGGAGCTCATGTTCTCTCACATGGCATGTTTTCAAATCCTTTAGCTACTGTGATTTTCTGTATCAGCATTTTATCACTCGTGAGGGAAGTTTCATGTAATATGCTTGGGGGG